>SNVD02000339.1:0-132860 GCA_013180625.2 Boswellia sacra
TCAAGAACTGTAGATTTTTTATCCTCTCTTTGTAATATAGATCTAGAGAGTTGAGGACATTGTCTGAAACAGGACTGTGAGTACAGTAGAGCAATGGCGTTCTATAGATTTCCGCTAATCTTTTTCTTGCATGCAAACATCCTTCTCAACACGTATGGATATTATCACTCATATGATCGCGGATAATTAGCTCAACAAATGGTTCTCGTGTTCTTCCCCATATGTCTCTTAGCTGAAAAATAATTATCATCTTGTGGACAATGTGAAATCCACCTTTGAGCATCAATGTCAAGATATCTTCAAAAATTAGAGAGAACATTCGATCAAACCATAGATTAGGATTATACCTTCTGCTCTTGTGAATGATGACAGGATCAAATACCATAGCTATTGGATATAAGTTGAATAATAACCAATAGGAATAGTATCCAAGAAAAGAAGCTTCAGGTATAACAGAATGACCCTAATTTGTGTCTTCATCATGGACAGCATGAAAATTTGGAGAGATCTGGTAGACCGTCTCATGTCTGTGTATAAGTCCTCTAAAGTATCAGTCCAGTACATTTCCTCTAGTTCTTCAGAAACCTATCTTCCTATTCTTTCTGCATCAGATGTATAAAGATATTGAAGATTAGGTGTTCTATGCACGTGACTATCTAGAAACATTAATCAAAACTTACGGAAGAACGTGAGATCTCTTAGATCAATGCATGATACGCCCCAGCGCCGAAGGAAGAAAGTTTCAATTACTTTCTCCTTCACCAAATTCAGATCAAGTTTTTGAGATGGTCTACCAGATCTCTCCAAATTTTCATGTTGTCCATAATGAAGACACAAATTGGGGTCATTCTGTTATATCTAATAGCTATGGTATTTGATCCTGTCATCATTCACAGGAGCAGAAAGTATAATCCTAATCGATGGTTTGATCGAATGTTCTCTCCAATTTTTTAAGATCTCTTGACACTAGCGCTCAAAGGTGGATTTCAAATTGTTTAAAAGATGATAATTATTTTTCAGTTAAGAGACATATGGGAAAGAACACGAGAACCATTTGTTGAGCCAATTATCAACGATCATATGAGTGATAATATTCATACGTGTTGGGAAGGATGTTTGCATGCAAGAAAAAGATTAGCGGAAATCTATAGAATGCCATTGCTCTACTGTACTCATAGTCCTGTTTCAGACAATGTCCTCAACTCTGCAGGCCTATATTACAAAGAGAGGATAAAAAATCTACAGCTCTCGAATGACAGCTCAGATGTGATTCAATTCAAGAATATTGGTATGATTACCATGAATGGCTTTGCAGACAAGGAAGAGCTAATGAGATTCAAAATCCTTCACCACCATGGGAAGATCTTGAAGAAGAATGGGAAGATTGGCAACAGCCACAAATGCCTAATGAACCATTTGATCTACAGGTTTCAAACATTAATCAGGTTCCATGGCAAGATGATTTCTTCTTTGACTCAGATGAAGAATGAAGTGGAAGAAAAGTAGACCTATCAGCGGAAGTATTGGTGAAGAGACATGATGTGATATGATATGATATAAAGTAAAAGTAATAATGCATGAAATAAGTCATGCTAGTGAGGTGTGCAATGTAATGATGTAATATTGTCCTTATGTGATGAGTCATGTAGTGAGGTGTTCAGTGTAATAATATTAGAGATAAAGTATGAGTTGTAAAGTAGTGTGATGTAACATAAAATGTAGTGAGTCATGTAATATCGTTTAAAGGAGATTTCTTAGAGATAAGGAAGCATCCTAACATAGTATCCTGACTTTGCTTATACAAAGGATACCATGGCTTTGTATTAGGTAGAGTTGGAAGAATCGGATTAGAGTCCATCCTTTGTGTAAACACTAATCAATATTAATGGTATCATAGCCTAAGCCACACAAATATGGCAATTGATGTTGAGACGGCAAAGAAGTACACAGCTTCTACGTTTAATGTAATGTAATAACGAGACCAATATGATTTACCAAGAAACATTGTTACGTTACATTGAGAGACGGATAACAGTAATATCATATCTAGAATAATTATGGGTAATTACCATAGCTTTAAATTAGTTTATCTATTTCATTTTAATTTTAATGAGAATAATATCATACCTAGAATAATTAGTTTACTAGCATAACAAATGCGCCGTTATTTTTAACCCGGTAGTTTGGTAAACTATCACTGACTTCCGTTAACCATGTCCGTTAGCTACTACTGGACTAAATAAAATATTAAAAAACCCCTATAACCCTCGCTGATTCTAGTGAATATGGAGATTAGAGATAATAAATTGACACAACTATCAAGAAGAAATAAATCAATAAAACAAAATAAAAATAATTTAAAAAAGAATTGCAGATGTACAGGGAAGTGGTGGCACGTTACCGTTCAGGCGGAAAAGAAGGTTGGTCGTCACCGACAGTCCCATTCTAGTCACCGGCGACCAATCTATACAATCATACAACTTCAGTATCCGACAACAGAGTAAATCTACCACAATCCTTCAAAGCCGCCGCCGCCGCCGCCACGCCTCTAGTTCCACCTCCATTAACGGCGGCAACTGTTGGCGCATAAACACCAGCAAATGACTCGTCTGCTCTGATACCGATCAAACCTTACAAAATACAACACAACCTTACAGAAGAGGGAAGAGAGGCTGAGGAGGTGGAAGAGAGATTCGACGAGAGAATCGCCGTGAAGACCAACGAGAAACTGAGAGCCACTGGGGAAAATTATCAAGAAACGCCCCTACAATCCACCGCTTGATTGGACTTAACGGGTGTTAAATCCACTAACGTCCATTAGTGGTATTTTATGAAACACTAACCTAACGGCTTTATGATGCCTAACGGGCGTTGACAGGCAGGGGTGGTTTTGTAATTCTGAGATACCTGGGGGAGGCGAATGATTTTACACCTCCTTACAAAACCCGAGCTATATAAGCGCCAACCTTTCTAAAGCCTCTCTGCTTTTCTCCTTCGAAGTGTTGGTGTTTGCTTTCGTGGCTTAACAACCAAGAGTCGGTTAGAGATTGCAGAGAGATTGTTGTAATCATTGGACATGGAGTTGGAAGAAAATTACGAAATTGCCAGCACCGCCTATTTCATTCACAGTAGAAACTTCACCCGAGTCGCTTTGCAGGTAACCTATATTATTTATTTATTATTATTTTATTACTAAACTCAATCTAAACCTCTTGTCTGTAGTTTTGAAAATATTAAAATTTTCCAAATAAAATGAGGAAATTTTCTCAAAATTGAGCCAGTTGTAATTTTTTTTAACATTTTGTGATTTAAATTTCTCGGCAACCAAACAGAGAAATTTCATGTTTGTTGCTTTATAAAATGTAAATTTCTATATTCATTGAGTAAGTTTGTGGTTGGGTTTGTTTAGTGTTAGATGTTGTATGGAAACATTTTTATCTTCATGTTCTGTTTGGTTGCCTGGAAAGTCAAGATAAAGAAAGACAGGAAAATAAAATGAAAACGAAAGATATTTATTTACTATAATTTACACAGCTAAGTAACTTTCATCAGATTTATTTTTCGTTTATTTCAACTTACGAAGTCAAATAAATTTTTAGTACTCTTAATGGACGGTAAATATCATAGAAGTTGATATCTTAACTACCTAATTTATAAAGTTATACTTTTTACATAATTTTGACATAAAGGTATAATCTTTATAGAATTTTTTTTATATTGCCTATTTTATGACCTTTTAAACCTTTTTTTTTCCCATATTTATAGTTCCCAGATCATTTGTTGAAGGATGCAAAGAGAGTGGTCCATGCCCTTAGGGCCAAACTCGGGTCTCTCAGAGAGTCTGGTCAAGAACAAATTGGTGATAATAAAGATGTTGGATTGTATATAATGGCAGACACAACTTACGGTAGTTGTTGTGTTGATGAGGTTGGAGCATCTCACATTAACGCTGATTGTGTGATACATTACGGACATACGTGTCTTAGCCCGTGAGTATTCCTATAGTAGTTTATCAAGTATTGTGTTACTGCTCTGAAGCTGTTTCTGGGATTTATTTATGTTACCATGAATGAAATGATAAGTTGTAGAATATATTCTGTCAAATTGTTTCCTAGGCTTATCATTTTATTTCGGGTTGCCTTTTAAAGTTTTTATTTTGTTAATTTTCGTGAGATAGAAAAAAGATGTTGAAGTAGGGAGTTGTTTGGTGGAGAGTGGAAGGGTATTGGGACAAGTTAATGGAAATATTTAAAATATCATATCACTTTAGGAAGCTCATTAGTAATTCTATAACTTTTTTTTAGTTACAGTTAGCTATATGTTGTTTATTGTTTGGCTTTTCCGGTCTTAATCCACTATTGTTGGAGAATTTGAATATAGATTTTTTTTTATTAGCCAACTTGTGGTCTTTTCTTATGCTGTTGAGCTTGGAGTTTGTGAATGCAACAGTTAATTTTTAGTGTTTCAATTTTACTTCATATGTTTTCTTTAATTGTCATGTAATTTGTTCGCAGGACCTCAACACTTCCTGCATTCTTTGTTTTTGGCAAGGCTTCTATCAATGTTTCCAACTGCGTTGAGAACTTGTTAAAGCTTGCTTTGACAAGTGGCAAGCCTATCTTGGTATAATCTTTTAATCTAGAATTCTGGTCATCTCACTTTTGCATTAATTTACCTTTAAGTTGCAATAAGCAGATGTTCAGGAATGAAAATCCAATGTATTTCATTTGGTTCTGCTGCTTCACCCCTCTCCCTCAATGCCAAGAGAAACTTTTTCCTATATGATCTAAGATTTAAGTATTTCCACAACAAGCTATCACATCCTTCTGCTATATTGGTTATTGGTCTGTTTTTCTTTTTAAGTGCAGGTCCTTTATGGGCTGGAGTATGCACATGCAATACCACATATTAAAGAAGCACAGAAAGAAGCATCAAGCTCCAATGTGTCTGGATCTAAGTTAGAAATCAATTTTGTTAATGTTATGTGTTCAGCTATAAATCCATCTGAAGATCATAAAAGTATAGATGAACCCGCTGGTCACTGTATTGCTGGTGAGATTTCTGGTGCAGTGGCTGGTACTAGATATGCAATTGGAGGCTTGATGTGGAGTATTCCTGAGGGACACAAAATGGAGGACTACTTGCTTTTCTGGGTTGGTTCTGACAATTCAGCTTTTGCGAATGTTGTATTGACATTTAACAGCTGTGAAACAGGTAGATAATTGCTCCACCTGTTGAAATCTATTGCCAAATTTTTCTTGGATATGTGGGTCTGTACATATGAACTTCCAGATGCCTTTTTGGCTTGTGGATCTAACCAAGTCAGTTTTCTGAGTTGTGCAGGGAGAATATAGATGTTGATCTAATTTTTTCCCCCACTTGGTTTATTGTTCTGAATCTTTCTAGTTATAAAAAGAAAGCAGTTACTCCAAATTAATTAAATTTTAGCTGATAAACATCCCTGTGTCCTAATGTTTAGCTCAGCTAATTAGCTATTTGATTGATTGCTTTGCATGCGATTAAGCTCAAAATTTAATTTTTCCCTCAATCGTAGCGATCAGATGTTAACCCTGATGTGATTATTTGATTTCCTGACAATATTTTTGCTCAAAGCAGACACCTCTGGTTCTTTTTGTCTATGAGCTTGTCGTTTAGATTCTGCTTGGACATGAATAATGTATTATAGTCTTCTCTGTCACGTTAATCGCTTTGATAACTTTCTTGGTTATTAGAGAGGATTCTAGCTGTAGCAGAGGCAAGTGAAAAATTTCTTAGTCTTTAGATCAAAATTCTTTGGCCGAGGACAAAAATGATAGTAAGAATCCAGTTTTCAAGTGTATTTATTTTTCCATGGATATTCATGAGTGGCAATAGGAAACGGAGAATAATGTGTTATGGTTGCTTTTGATTCATGTAAATCTTTTTTCTGCCCTCATAGTAGAATTGTTTGTTTGGTGAAGCAGTAATTAAAATCTAAATTACCATTACTTTGATATGCTTTTTCTACTGTATTTAGTTTTCTTCCTATATGTATAAGTATGAAAGTAGTTGTATTCTTATCTTTCATTGATATTGTTTTAATGTTGGTAATGTTGGTTTTAGTTAGATATGATGCAATAGAAGAGCGCATGGTAACGGATGTATCTCAACAATTAAGAATTCTTAAGCGTAGGTAGTACTCGCAAATTTCGCCTTCCCTCAGTCCTTTTTCATGTTATTTCCTTAGAATAAATAGATATATACTACATACCTATGTGCATTATCTGTGTTGCGTTATTTTGTGATTCACTGTGTGATTAAATTTTCTTTCAGATATTACCTGGTGGAAAAAGCAAAAGATGCTAATATTATCGGAGTTTTGGTTGGAACTCTTGGTGTAGGTATGCTTAACCGTGTACGATTAAGTCTATTTTAGGTGGCTTACAATTTTGTCAAATTTAAACCATGAGCTTCTAAATTTATGTTGTGGAAAGCTGTTTAGCTGTAAACATGTGCAGTAGTACTTGGTACTTGGGTGAAGTTTATTGTTAATTTTCAATCTTGCGTTTTGGTCTTTTGCTTTTCTACTGATTCTCTAAATTAGCTGACAACAGAAACATGAAAAATTGGTTTTACCCAATAATGCTGGCGAATGAAAATAACACAGCAGGAGTCACCAATTTGAGTTTTCTGTATATTTTAAAGAAGTAACACAAACTTGACAATGCAACACCTGTTGATGTTAAAATTGGAATTTGTGTGTATATTTTTGTATGTTTCTTACTTTCACTTTCTTCATCATTTTAGAATCCATTTGTTTTGAGGTTTAGGGATAGTTGCAACATTGATTATGTTTCAAAGAGGTCTCAAACAAATTTTGCATTTATGCAGCTGGTTATCTTCATATGATTCATCAGATGAAAGATTTGATCACAAAAGCAGGAAAAAAGGCCTACACTCTTGTTATGGGAAGACCAAATCCTGCCAAACTTGCGAACTTTCCGGAGGTAAGTTTCAATAGATTCCTGTAGGATGTCTGTGTTGTTGTGAAGTTATATTGAAGTTAGTAATGAAATTAATTAGAGTTTATCATATGTGGCAGTGTGATGTTTTTATTAATGTTTCTTGTGCCCAAACTGCTCTTTTGGATAGCAAAGAGTTCTTTGCTCCAATTATAACCCCATTCGAAGCCATGCTAGCCTTCAGCAGGTAGGCATAAGATTTGCTTGCCTGTTGTACTTTAAATTCTAGATATTAATTTAATTTCAATTTTTCATTTTTAATTAACTGTCTTTAGCATCTTTTTTTTCCCCATAATCTGTTCGCGTTGAAGCCTCTCCTCTTTGTTTTTTTGTGTGTGTGTGTGTGTGTTTGTGTGTGTGTGTGTGTGTGTGTGTGTGTGTTCGCATTCAAAATGACTGCGGATACTGTCAAATTCATCTTCTCTGTTTGATGTATCTATCTTCAATTCCTTGAATGGATCATCTGTTTGTGTTTACGGATTCAACTAAGGATTCTTGAATTCTTGCAGTTGAATCCTTGAATGCTCAACGTTTGAATTTCTGTTTGTGATTTCTTTTTTCTTTTTTCTTTTTTCTCTCTCTAGAGGAAGTCAGTGGACAGGAGCATATGTGATGGAATTTCGGGATCTGATTGTTTCTTCACCAGTTGAAGCAATAAATCGGGCAGATGAAGCAAGGTTTTCCTTCCTTAAAGGTGGATATATGGAAGATTTTGATCAGCAAGGTATATCTCTCACTTGTTTAATGCTTTGAGGTGGAGATGGCATTTCTCTGGAGTTTTAAAGTTTTGGATGAGGATTTTATATTATTTTTAAGAATTTGTGAATAGCATTGTTTTAGAAAAAGATTATGATCACCCTTTTCTTAGTATGTAATATCCTGTAACAGGTGTTTTAGTGTGATTCACAAAAATGGTATTATAAAACAAATGCAACAGTGAAAAAAATCCCTCATGTTCATCATATGAACTACTTTGAGGAGTATTTTTGATGGACTGGAGTCTAAGCTGCAAATTGGGCCAGACCTTGCTTAAATGCAGAGGCTGGCTCATTTGATATTTGTATGATTTCTTTATATATGTTATACATTAATAATCTATTTCCGCAAGGGAATCCTAGCTGCAGAAACAACTGTTTTGACTGGCATATGTGATTTTTTGACAAATGAACTAACAATGTCCGAAAATATAAGCATGCACCTTGAAATTTATAGTTAGTCTAGATTCAATGCTGTGACTATGTTTAAAATCATATTGCAATTCATTTATACATGTTTAAAAACGTATTACAATTCGTTTACACTGAGTACATTTTGTGACTCACCAACTGTGGATGTTCATGTTAACAGAGAAAATATACAGCTTGATTGTTTTGAATTTGTTTATGATCTTTTTTTTTTCCCCCTAAAATAATATGTTTGTGGTTGTTTGGCAACGTCTTGTATTTATGTTTTGCATGCTTTATATTTGTATGAAAGAACAATGAGTTCTATAAAGCAAAACAATTGACTTCAGTGCAATACTTGGTTTCTGAGTTCGCTGAACAATTTAGTAGACATGTAAGAAACTGCAATAACTTTGTATTGTTTCAGAGACAGTTGATGGGGACCAAGATAAAGAAGGAGCTCTTGCTTTAGCAAATGCAACAGAGAAGGCTTTGCGATTGCGTGATGGAAATCTTAATCCTGTCATCAAGGGAACAGCTAGATCTGGAGCAGAGTTTTTCTTAGGTCGAACTTATCAAGGTCTTGAAATTCAGGGTGATGGTTCTTCACCAGGGCCTTACATAAAAGGGAGAAGTGGGAAGGCATCAGGGTATGAGGATGAGAAAAGCAATCCAGAAAGTTAGAAATTTAACTTGCTAAATTGATGGAAGGGAAAAATATCAGATGGGCATCCAAGGATTCTAGGAACGTTTTTCTATCCATTTGTTAGATTGGCCAGACAGGAAACCACATAGTTTTGAGACTTGCATGCGCAGGTTGATTCATATGACCAGAAGGATGGACGAATTCAACTTGGTCCACTCGTAGTCTCTCACCGGTATTGTTTAAGATTCTAAGGCCTTCTCTGAAGACTCGTACTCTGCGGTTCACACATATTCATTCGAAGGCGATGTGCATCTCTTGACGGCCTCGGAAGTAAGCTTGTGTCCTATTTGATTGATATTTGATACTAGGAATGATATACATTGGAATTTCAATTTTGTATGGGATTTTCTCTCTACTATATTATACGTACTGGAATGTATCAGCTAAACTAGTAGTCATGAATATGGAATCTGATGTTAATTAGCAATTTTATAACAAAATGTTGAAAATCAATTTCAATTCGAGTATTTCTGTGTCATTATTCTTTGATCTCGACATTACGAAAAGTGCCAAAATTTGTTTCTGGGAGATATGTTTTAAATTTCTATAGCTCATTATTTTGAGAAGAGTAAATGTCACGGAAGAAATGGTAAGGGAGAAAATGAAAGAGAATATTTCTGAAATAGCAGAAACTTAAATATTTGGGTTGTTGTTGGAACTTAAAATTGGTGTCAAATAGAGGTTATGCTGTGTTGACGTTGTCACCTTTGGTTGTGTGTTCAAGTATTTAAAGGAAAAGTGTGGAATTTTACAGAATAATCAATGCTTTTGGTTACGTTTTCTATAATTCATTAAAAATTATCCAAAAATCAATTTTCTGGATTCGGAGCTGCTACTACTACAAGACCACGAAAAGACAGCTGAGATACAGAGACTAGTCTCAGTGGATGAAACGAATTAAAAATTTTGTATGATCTTCGTGACCGAGGGAGGGAAAATAATTAAAAGTAAGAGCGATTTCCTGGTATGTTCTCTTCGATTCGCCGTGTAGTTGCCTTGGCGGAGAGCGTGTGAATTGAAGAGTTGACCAAATTGCTTTAGTTATCGGCTTTGACACAAAAATCCTCCACCTTCCCATCAAAAATAAACCAAGCTTCTCAGAAGTAATCACTCAACTGAGCTCATATCAAAGGTCATCGGTCGGGGTGCTGGAAATTCCTTAAAACTGTAAGCTCTCTCACAGTTATGAATTTCTTAAGATGCCGTTGACTCTTGCATCTGTGTAGTTTGTTTGAGAGTAAAATGTTTGTTATTTATTTAAATCAGAATAGAACCATAAATTTATAGTTTCCAAACATGATGAGAGAATTAAGCATATACATATTTATCAAGATTAATTTCATAAATAGATCGCAGTATAAGATCCGGGGTTGCCAGCAGTTTGGCTGCTAAAGAATAACTTTTCACTCTGATTGATGATTGAATTCACTTTCTTTTCAATTTCCTAGGATCTTGCATAGGAAGAAAGTGCTTTCCCAGGGGAAGTTGAATATTCAATTGCTCCAATGAGCACCAAAGCAGCCTCTTCATATAGTTGTTCTTCCTCCTCTGGATGTTAACATGATGTCTTCCTAAGCTTTAGAGGTGAGGACACTCGAAATAGTTTCATTAGTCATTTATATAGTGCTTTGAGTCAAAGTGGAATTGAGGTATTCATAGACAAAGATCTTGAGAGAGGAAAGCCCATTTCACCAAAGCTCCTCCAAGCAATCGAGGAATCAAAATTTTCAGTTGTTGTTTTCTCAAGAAACTATGCAGCTTCCACTTGGCGTTTGGATGAGCTTGTGAAGATTGTTCAATGCATGAACACAAGGGATCAAAACGTTTTTCCAATCTTTGTAGATGTGGATCCATCTATGGTAAGGAAACAAACAGGAACCTTCCAAGAAGCTTTCGCTAAACACAACAAAACATTTTCGGAGGATAAAGAAAAGGTTCAGACGTGGATGAATGCTTTGACAGTGGTAGCTAATCTCTCTGGATGGGTTCTAAAGATAGGTAAAAGTCATATCTAACAAATCTTACCTGATTTATGTATTGGCTTGTGTCATATATGATATTGTTATTTCAAAATCCACAACATTTTAACTAGAATTATTTTTGTTTTAGCTTGGTATTTATATTGGTTTGTAGGGGATTATCTGGCACCTCTAAGGGCTAATAACTGTATTTTTTTTGGTATAATAGACGTGTCCTATCTAGCCATATTGTGGCCTCCCTTCTAATATCAGTTGCGTGCGTATGTTATTTTATTTTATTTTTATGCCGATTATTCTCCACAAATACCAGGGATATTCTTGTTTATAGGCTGTTCTAGGATTTTACATCTGAAGTGCTCCTTTACATTAAATCGAGTCATTGAATTCTGGAGGGTTGAGCCACAAGAGCCTATAGTGCATCAGGATATGGTCTTAGCAGTGTGAAATATAACCTTAAGACCAGTTAAATTTTGCAAGTGCTGGCCTATTCGCATGGTTGAAAGATTATGTTCTCAGATTGAAGTATTTATACATTCCATCAGCTTCCTCCAGCTGCTCGTTTTCTTGTAGCTTGGCAGTTTAACATTTTTTTGTCTATTTCTTTGATAGTAAGCTTTTCTTGTTCTTAAGCAACCAAAAAAATACTTTCCTATACATATAGGGTTCAATATTATTTTTATTAAAAGCATAAACAAACTACAAAAGCATATTATATTAGTTTCAATGGTGATGGGTGTGGTCTCATCATCATTATCATTTTCCTCCTTCAAGGTTTGTGCAGCTTACTTACTCAAGCATGTAACCCACCTGCCAAAGAGTAGATGAGTTATATGTGATAATGGTATTAGAATCACTTTTATCAACTTGATTTGTTAACAAAACACTAACATGGAGAGGAGTTTTAGTGATAGTTTCCCATAACGTGAAGAAGCATGATCTATAATAATATAACTAATACTAAATTTGAGAGTTTTGATGAGAAAATGGAGACGGAAAATGTACATGAAGTTAACAGGACTCTTAACTATGACCTTAGGGAAAATATCATGAGCAACTACGTGATGGAGTGTTACTTACGGAGTAAATTAGTGCTAATTAGCAAGAGGTTTATAAGAGGCAGCAATTTTTTGATCCTCAAGCATGCTGCCCCTCATGTTGCATGGGGGACTAAAACCAGTAAGAGTTGCAAAGTTAGTGCTTTTACATATAATCTTATTCACCTCTGAATTGATTCCTCGAAGTGCCAAAAAAAAAATTGCAATATAACCTCTCATTTCTTATTTTCTCTAATTGGCTCCCCTTCAGTTGTTGTTCTTATTTTGAACTTCATTGACTCTTATTTTTTACCATTGGCCTGTCAACTATTTATGTTGACTCTGCCCTTCAAGACTACGATAGGATAAGCATTATGTATTAAACAGAGCAGTAGATTTTTAAATCCAAACATATTCTTAAGATTGACAAACGTGATGAGAGAATTCAATTTTCCTAACATGTTAGTGAGTGGCCTTTGAATTCTTGGGGCTTCTACTTGGTGGCACTTCTGGATCTTTTAAGCTTCTAGGATCCCCGTATGTAAAAATTTATGTCCTTTTCTTTCTTTATAATATTATGAATACTTTTAATCATAGTAATTTTCTGTATTTGTCATACCATAATGCATTTGTACAATATATTTGTGCTCTTTATAATATCTTGTGTGAGGATTTATAAACGTGGAAACCATAAATTGCTAAATAATATTATATATTTTGCCTGTTATAATGGGCCATGCCACAAATTAATTTGATTTATAGATGCTATCTAAATGACATACGACAACATTACATATTTACAATTAGTTCAAGGTGTTAGCAATTGGTTGGTATTGGAAACCAAAGTTTACATGTTCTTTTCACTTTGCAGGGAGGAGTCAGAATTTATTCAAGATATTGTCAAGGAAATATCCAATAAATTAAGCCCTTCAATGATGATGTGTTTTGAGGACTTAATAGGAATAAGTTCACGTATAGAGAAATTGATGGTGCTTATAGGAGCAGGATCCAATGATGTTCGCATGATAGGAATTTGTGGAATGGGAGGGATAGGAAAGACAACAATTACACGTGTTGTTTATGAGCTGATTTCCTATCAATTTGAAGTTAAAAGTTTTCTTGCTAATGTTAGAGAAGTTTCCAAAAGAGAAGGTACAATTTCTTTACAAAAGCAGCTTCTTTCTAAAATTGTAGGAGGAACAAGTAATACATAAGCAATGTCTATGATGGAATGAGCAAGATAAGCAGTAAGTTGCATGACAAAAAGGTTCTTATTGTCATTGATGATGTGGTTGATATAAAGCAATTAAATGAATTAGCTAGGAACCGTGAATGGTTTGGTAAAGGTAGTAGGATCATAGTCACAACAAGAGATAAACATTTGTTGAGAAAGATGGACGCTATATTTGAGGTTGATCTACTAAATTATAATGAAGCTCTTCAACTCTTTAGTTTGAAAGCATTTGATAAGCATCATCCTTTGGAACACTATAGGAATTTGTCTGAAAAAGTTGTAAAATATGTTGCTGGTCTTCCATTAGCTCAGGAAGTTTTGGGTTCCTTTTTGTTCGGTCGAACAATAGATGAATGGGACGATGCAATAGAAAGACTTAAGAAAGATTCAGAAAATGAAATTTTAGATATACTTCAAATAAGTTTTGATGGGCTAAAAGAAACAGAAAAGAAAATCTTTCTTGATATTGCATGTTTTTTTAAAGGCAGGATCTAAATTATGTGAAAAGAATACTAAAAGCGTGTGGTTTTAACCCCACTATTGGAATGTGTCCTTATTGATAAATCTTTCATAACTGTGGAGGACAATAGAATATGGATGCATGACTTGTTACAGGAAATGGGTCAACAAATTGTTAAGAGAGAATCTCTCGAGCGTGGAAAACGTAGTAGATTGTGGGAGGAAGAAGATGTTCATCAAGTGTTGACAAAGAACACGGTAGGCTACTCAAAGAAAATCATGTATTTTTTATCACCATTTCTTTCTAATAATTAAATTTCAATGCTACTCTATCAGCATCTTCATATTATATTCTAATCCTTCGATGTTAATTTTCTAGGGAACTAAGTTTGTTGAAGGTATAAGACTAGAAAAAGAACTATATTTGAGTGTAAGTTCTAAAGCTTTTTCAAAGATGATCAACCTAAGATTACTAGAACTCCAAAATGTGGAACTCCCCGAAGGTCTTGAATACCTCTCTGACAAACTGTGGTTACTCGATTGGCATGGATATCCTTTAAAATCATTGCCATCAAGTTTGCAATTGAATGAACTTGTTGAAATTAAAATGGATTGTAGCTGCATTGAACAAATGTGGGAAGGAATCAAAGTATGTCCAGTATAATTACATGTATATAATTTAGTTTTTATGTAAATATTTGATCATTCAATGCTAACATTTATCCTTTCTCTATTGCTGTAACTAAATTAAGAAAAGCAGATTTTTGTATCCCTTTTTTTTTGTTTTCAACAGCCTTTCAACATGTTGAGATCCATCTATCTGAAAGACTGTCTGACGGGGAACCTGTACAAAACAAACTGAACTCAAAAACTCACACTCACACACGATCAATCAACACTCACACACACAATCAAACTGAATACTTCTTTGATATTTCAAAATAATGTCTAAATAATAATTTTCTAACAAAATAATGAAACCCTATATTTATACTAACAAGACATATTGGAAAATAGGAAAGTCAAAATCCTATTTAAGTCAAAATCCCTAAACTAACAATTTAGGTTTGAATCAAATTAGGAAAAGTCAAGATCCCTAATTTGAGTCAAAATCCCTAAACTGATAATTTCCCAATTTGAATAAAACCCTAATTAAATAAATACTAAAAGACTATATTAACCCTAATAGTCAAATAAGCCATGCTACATTAATTCCCCCCGACTTAAAAGGACTCGTCTCCGGACGAGTGGGATTGCAAATAAGAATCCAAAGTGTGGGAGTTGATGCGACGAAGCTCATCCTTAGGAAGCCAAGTATCATCGTCAGCTGGTCGTCCCTTCCAACGAACAAGGAAACGACGAAAACCACCAGTAGTAGAAGTAACATAATGGTCGTCCAAAATTCGTTCAACCTCATTATCCGGTGGAGGATCAAATGGAGGCAAACGAGGTACGACAACAGGAGGAGAACCTGCAGAAACATCAAAAATAACTGGAGGCTCGAAATGTCCTCGGTAAGGAAACAAGTCTGCCACATTAAAAATTGGATTGATACTCCAATCAGAAGGCAAATCAAGTAAATAAGCATTAGAACCAAGCCTACGATTAACTTTAAATGGGCCATGGGCACGGGCTTGTAATTTCTTGTTAGCTTGTTTAGGAAAGCGAAAAGGATCAAGGCGAACCATGACATAATCACCTTCCTTAAAAACCTTTTCTCTACGATGCAGATTAGCAGCAGACCTATATTTATCATTGCTCAAGGAAATCTTTTGTCTAACCTCAGCATGCAAATCACGCATATGGGTGGCAAAATCAGTAGCAAAATTTGAAGAAGGGTAGTGAGAAGGTAAGTGAACAAGGTCAATGGGTCGGCGGGGTGCAATACCATAAACAATCATGAATGGACTTTTACCAGTTGACCTATGAACATCATTATTATAAGCAAACTCAGCCATAGGTAACACTAAATCCCAATTACCTAACTTCTCACCTACCACACAACGAAGCAAGTTCCCCAAGCTACGATTAACCACTTTAGTTTGGCCATCTGTTTGAGGATGATAAGCTGAAGAGAACTTAAGAGAGGTACCAAACGGCTTCCAAAGTGTCTTCCAAAAGTAGCTAACAAACTTAACATCTCTATTAGACACAATAGACACAGGCAATCCATGGAGACGAACAATCTCCCTAAAGAATAGTTGAGCTATATGTGAAGCATCACTAGTCCTAGAACAAGGGATAAAATTAGCCATTTTAGAAAACCTATCAACCACAACAAAAATAGAATCATGCTTCCTAACGGTTTTAGGTAGTCCTAAAAGGAAATCCATACTAACATCTCTCCAAGGAAGGTAAGGAACAGGGAGCAGAGTGTATAACCCTTGATTAAGTTTTCTAGCCTTAGCTAGTTGACAAGTACGACACTGAGATACAATCCTAGCAACATCCCTCTTTAATGATGGCTAATAAAACCTATCCTCAACTAAGGCTATGGTTTTATCTCTCCCTAAGTGACCAGCTAATCCTCCAGAATGCATTTCCCAAACTAGAAAATCTCTCATAGAAGTACGAGGAATGCATAAACGAGAACCCTTAAAAAGGTAACCATCACGAATGATAAAATCTACGTGATCCCTACGGTTATTATCTAAGAGTTCTTTATAAATGATGCCAAAATCAAGACAAGAGGGATACTCAGACTTCATCCTATCAAATCCTACAATTTCAACTTGCATGGTTTGAAGGGTATACATGACTCTACTAAGGGCATCAGCTACCTTATTATCCTCTCCTGGCTTGTGTCTAAGGACAAACGTGAACATTTGAAGAAACTCAGACCACTTGACATGTCTCTCATTTAATCGCTTTTGGGATTGAAGATATTTCAACGCCTGATGGTCAGAGTAAAAGACAAATTCATTAGGTAAAAGATAATACTGCCAATGTTGTAGAGATCTAACAATAGCATAGAACTCTTTATCATAGGTAGAATATCTTTGTTTAGCCTCATTGAGTTTCTCACTAAAGAAAGTAATAGGGTGACCCTCTTGACTCAAGACTCCTCCTATACCTACTCCTGAGGCATCATAAGCTACTTCAAAGACTCTAGAAAAATCTGGATGTCTAAGAACAGGGGCCTTAGTCATACGTTGCTTAACAAGCTTAAATGGTCTAGTGGCTACAGGGGTCCATTGAAATTCACCCTTTCGCATGCAATCAGTGATAGGTGCCATAATGGTGCTAAACTCTCTAATGAATCTCCTATAAAAAGAAGCTAATCCATGGAAACTACGAATTTCAGACAAAGTCCTAGGCGTAGGCCACGATGTAATAGCTTTTATCTTGTTAGGATCAGCTTTTATACCCTCTGAAGAAACTATGAATCCTAAGAAAAGGACTTGAGACTGCATAAAAGAACATTTCTTAAGATTGATGTACATCTTCTCATTCCTAAGGGTATTGAAAATTTTCTTAAGATGGTCTAAATGATCTTCCTCACTCTTACTATATATGAGAATATCATCAAAATAAACTACAAGGAACTTCCCTATAAAGGGTCGTAACATATGTGTCATGACTCTCATAAAAGTACTAGGAGCATTAGACAACCCAAAAGGCATAACTAACCACTCATACAATCCATCAGGGGATTTAAAAGCAGTTTTGCACTCATCACCTGGTCTAATCCTAATCTGGTGATAACCACTCCTTAAGTCTATCTTGGAGAACCAACTAGAACCAGCTAACTCATCTAACATATCCTCAAGTCTAGGTATGGGAAACCTATACTTAATAGTTATTTTGTTGATGGCCCTACTATCAACACACATTCTCCAAGATCCATCTTTCTTAGGGGTGAGTAACACTGGAACTGCACAAGGACTAAGACTATGACGAATGAGACCTTTTTCTAACAAGCCATCTATTTGTCTATTTAACTCAGCTCTCTCAGTGGGGTTCATCCTATAATATGGAAGGTTAGAAAGTTGTGAACCTGGAACTAAGTCAATGGCATGTTGAATATCCCTCATAGGTGGTAGCTCATTTGGTAAGTCCTCAGGGGCTACATCACTAAACTCTTCTAAAAGCTTACCTAATTTAGGGGAAAAGTCTACACTAGACTCCAGTAATTGCTCTTTTAGAACCAAAGTGTACACAACACCAGTCTCTTGGGTTTCTTTCATAAAATGAGTTGGACCCAAAATATTCAAGTTGTGTTTCTTAGGCTCTGAGATATTGGATCTAGATTTTGGAGTTGGTTTATCCTTTTGGACCCTAGTTGAAACCTTACAATTGTCATTAGGTTTGGCTGGTTTCAAGGTAATAAGCTTACCACAATGATTAAAAACATAGGTATTTTCTTTCCCATAGTTTATAACATCATGGTCATAAAGCCATGGTCTACCTAGGAGGACATGAGCTACATCCATGGGTAACAGGTCACAATAGATGTTTTCCTTGTAAAAACACAACTTAAGAGGAACCAGACATCTATGGGTAATAGGTAGGGTTGTTTTATTAACCCAAGCTACCTGAAAAGGATTAGGGTGAGGCTCTAGAGTGAGGTTAAACCTATCAATTGCAGCCTTAGAGATGACATTTAAGGTACTACCTCCATCTATCACTAGTTTGCATAACTGATTCTTAAGGGGAACTAAGGTATGGAAAATACTAGTTCTCTTCCAAGAATCAGAAGCTACTGGAGTAGACAAGATGCAACGCATGACTGCCAATTGCTTATTAAACTCCTCTTCCTGGATGTCTCATAATCCTAAATCTTCACTCTCCTCTAATGGTTCTAAGACCTCTTCTTCAGGATCCTCATGTAGTGATTCACTAGGGTCATATCCTATGGTCATAGTACGACTAGGACAACGAGCAGCAATATGACCTCTACCTTGACAATTGTGACACACAATTGGGGAACTAAAGGATTGGTTTGAAGCACTCATTGATCTTTCCCTATTCGAATTGAAACGAGGATTAGGATGGGATGCACTAGATGTGGGGTAACTAGGAGTTGGCAAACTAGAAGTTCTAGGAGTGGAGGATTGTTAATTAAAGTTATTCCTATTAAAAGCCTTAATTTGAGGAGATGGAGTATGCACCGAGGAAGTTTGCCTATTATAAGTTTTTGCATGGAGTTCAGCTTCTAAGGCTTTATTATAGGCATCTTCTACAGTTTCAGGGGAGCTCAACTCAACAACACGCTGGATGTCAAACCTAAGTCCATTAATAAATCTTGATACTGTGGCATCAATAGACTCTTCAATTTCACATCTAATGTGAAGATTATCAAACTTAGATTGGTACTCAAAGACACTAGAAGAACCTTGCCTAAGGTTAAGCAATTGCCTATAGAGTTGCTTCTTATAGGACTGAGGGACATATTTTTGTGTGAGGTCCATTTTTAATTCTGCCCAAGTAGGAGGACGACGATGTTGTTGGCAAAATCTACGTTCTGTGGACTGACAAAAGATCTTAGCAGTACCAACTAATTTAAGTCGAGCAAAACGAACATATAGGAGTCTACCATGTCGTACCAATCAAAGTATTCCTCTAAGGCATCTATCCAATCCAAGAAAGCAGTAGGGTCTAACTTACCATCAAACTCAGGAACATTGTGTTTGGCACCTTTTGGAATGTCAGATGACTCATGCCTAGAATGACTCCTGATGCTTCTATGACTGCTTTTACCATCATTATCATCTTCAAACAAAAGATTGTGAATATAATCTCGCTCATGATGTTTTTTAGATGTAGATTCTAAGACTTCTTTACCCTTATCAAACCTATTAGATGACCCAAGATTGTTATCCCTACGATCAAGTTGCTCTTTAATATCAAGAACTGCTTGTTCAATGTTGTCGAATCTACGTTCTAATCCACTCAACCTATTGTTTATGGTATTGAAATCAGGTTGTAAAGGCGGAAGATTTGGGTCTACCATTCTCTTTTTTTTTTTTTTTTACTATACTAAATCTAGACTAAAATTTCCTATAAGTGATAAAATAAATCTGATGCTGCTGCAATGCAAATAAAGGCAAGAAAAGTAAATATGTAATGATTTTTTTTTGTTATATGGGCTAAAGTGAAATTTAATAAAACTGTAAGGACTAACAGAAATATTGAGGATGCAGGGGTTAAACTATCAAAATATAAATAAAATTTTAAGATTTGGACAGTGGTGTGATTATGCAAAGTGGGTGGGTCTTCAAGAAATTAGGCCTGATTCAATGACAAATAACCTGAAAACCCCTAATCAAAAATATCCACCAACTTTAAAAAGTGACAAAGAAGTCCCTAACCTCTAACATTCAAACACTCTCCGGTGGCGGCTTCCAGCGACGGGACGGTGACGGTCAAACCTTCAGACGACGGATCGACAGCGGCAGAAACTTTTCCGGTCGGTGGTGGACGCCGCGGTGGCTTGTGTGGTGACTTCCAAACTGAAAATTTGATTTTTGAAGACTTTCCGGCAAGAATTAGTGATCGACCAAGAAGGGAAAGTTGACGGGGAGGGGCCGATCTATCACTTGGTGGTGGTGGTGAGACACCACTCACTGGTCGGCGGTGATGAACAGTAACAGTGGCGCACTGTTTTTCGGCTTTTTGAAGGGTTTCCGATGGGATTCTGGCGATGGTGATGAAGGGAAGAATGATGGGGACGGCCCGATCTATAAACAGTGAATACGTTTCGATTTATGGAGTCTTATGGAACAATGTTAGGCTCTGATACCAAATTGACGGGGAACCCGTATAAAACAAACTGAACTCAAAAACTCACACTCACACACGATCAATCAACACTCACACACACAATCAAACTGAATACTTCTTTGATATTTCAAAATAATGTCTGAATAATAATTTTCTAACAAAATAATGAAACCCTATATTTATACTAACAAGACATATTGGAAAATAGGAAAGTCAAAATCCTATTTAAGTCAAAATCCCTAAACTAACAATTTAGGTTTGAATCAAATTAGGAAAAGTCAAGATCCCTACTTTGAGTCAAAATTCCTAAACCGATAATTTCCCAATTTAAATAAAACCCTAATTAAATAAATACTAAAAGACTATATTAACCCTAATAGTCAAATAAGCCATGCTACATCACTGTCAGAACTTGCTGCGGTTACCAAACTTCGCAATGGCCCCAAATCTTGAGAAGTTGATTCTTGAACAATGTCCAAGGTTGCATGATGTTCATCAATCTCTGCTATTTCACAAAAGGGTTACTTGTTTGAATATAATTAGTTGCTCAAGTCTTATGACTCTTCCAAATATGATTCATATGGAGTCTCTTGAAGAACTTGAGCTTTCTGGATGCTCAAAATTGAAGAATTTTCCAGAGATTGTGGGAAATATGAGATGTTTATCATCACTTTTCTTAAATGGAACTGCTATTGAAGAATTGCCAATATCACTTGAAGTTCTGACTGGGCTTTATTGGTTGAAGTTGGATAATTGCAGAAACCTTTTAAGTCTTCCAAGCACTATAAATAATTTGGAATCTCTTAGAATTATCAGCATCGATGGTTGCTTCAAGCTTAAGAATTTTCCAATAGAGTTTTTGGGCCAGGCAGAATATTCAAGGGCCTCACCGGCTTATGAATACAGAGAAATATCATCAGAAAGACAAGAGTGGCAAGAAATGTTAAAAATATCCTATCTTCGTAACTGTAATCTGGAGGAAGGATCAATCTCCAGGATCTTGATTTGTAGGAAGTCTCAATTCATGGACGAAGTTGAGATAGGAAGATTTGTCTTTTCAAGGGATCTTTCATCCGAAATATTGGGAGAACTTCCGCGTTTGACTCCGTTTTACGTGTATGAAGCTCCACTGAAGGCGCAAAACCTTCGGACATTTAACCTACAGCTAGAACAGCTACAACTTTTCTGTAATCAAGGGGACCTCAGCCATCAGATAGAAATTATCGGTAAGTGTAAAAAGCTAAACCCTTTGATAGAACTGATCGATAAGTGGTGGAAGCTACCCTTGACGACATGGAAGGGGCAAAAACATTGGGAAGAACTTATCAGTAAGCGGGAGGAGCTAAACTGTCGGATTGAGAGGCTAAATCATCTGTTGGAACGTATCAGTAAGTGGGACGAGCTAAACTGTCAGCTTTCGAGGAGGCAAAAAAAGAAGCTAATAAATAACTGCTAGCGGATGAATAAGTTTTATGTAGCTGTGCATTTTTCATAAGGATGGAAATAAGGAGGTCCGACGTGGGGGAGAAAGTTGTGTGTTGTTTTGACACTCAGGTTGACACTCAACACCCCTGTTCATATTTCATCTCTATGACTAACTCTATACTCTTAATACTCTCAGCAGCTCTGAGCGACTAGGTTTTTGAAGGTATGCACTTGATTTTTATATTCTGAATGTTAGGAATAGTGTTAGCGTTTGAGTTCGTGTTTGGTTCATCTAAGGTTTCAGCTTGGGTTAAATTTAAGTACCGACCCTGCCCTGCCCCGCAATGATTGTTTATGCTTCATATGTTATTCTTTATTTTCATACTATTTTGCTCACAGGACATCAACACTTCCTGCTTCTTTGTTTTTGGAAAGGCTTCGTTCAGCGTTTCCAATTTCCAACTTGTTAAAGCTTTGTTTTGACAAATGACAAGCCTATATTGGTATGATCTTGTGATCTAGGATTTCAGTCATTTCAATTCTGCATTCATTTACCTTTAAGTTGCAATAAGCAGATGCCAGGACTGAAAATCCAATTTGTTTATTTTGGTTCCTCCATTTAACCCCATTCCTTCAACCCCAAGAGAAACTACTTTCCAATATGATCTAATGATTTAAATATTTCTGGAACATGCTATCACATCCTTCTGCTGTAATGGTTATTGGTCGAGTTTTCCTTATGGGCTCGAGTATGCAAATGCAATACCACATATTAAAGAAGCACAGAAATAACCATCAAGCTCTAATGGTCTGTCTAAAGAAATCAATTTTACTGATTTTCAGCTATAAATCCATCTGAAGATCACAAAAGTATAGATGAACCAGCTGGTCACTGTACTGCTGGTGTAATCTCCGGGGCAGTGGCTGGTACTAGATATGTTATTGGAGGCTTGATCTGGAATATTCCTGTAGGACATATTTATTGGTTGGTTCTGACAATTCAGCTTTTGCATTGACATTTAGCAGCTGTGAAATAGGTAGATAATTGCCATATTTGTCTTGAAATATAACGCCAAATTTTTCTTGAATAAGTGTCTCTATACATTTTGAACTTCCATATGCTGTTTTTGCTGGTGGATCTAACCAAGTCAGTTGACTGAGTTGTGCTGGGGGATATATATGTTGATTCCCCATCGAAAGTAGATGCTCCAGATTAATTAAATTTTAGCTGATATAGATCCCTGTGACGTCTTGTCGTTTGATTGCACTACGGGAAAATTGACTTTTTGCGGCGAAATTTTTCGTCGCAAAAAGTTAAAATTTCGTCGCAATAAGTTTTTGCGACAAAAATAAATTCGTCGCGCTCCAGTCGCAATTTGTGAGTCGCAATAGGTTTTTTTGCGACGATTCTGAAATTCCTCGCAAAAAGTCTTTTTGCGACAAAATTTTTCTCGCAAAAAGTGGTATTTTGCGACAAATATTTCGTCACAAAAAAGATCACAAAACGTCAACTTTTTGCGACAAAATAAAAATTGTCGCAAAAGAGTATATTTTGCGATGAATTCCAATATTGTCGCAAATTGTTAGAAAACAACTCATTTTTTAATAAAATTATTTTAGTTAAAAAAGTTTATTGCGACCAATTTTTTCTCGCTAAATACTACCTTTAGCAACAAAAAATTCGTCGCAATAAATTTTTTACACGAAAATTGATTATTTTTTAAGAATTTACAGATTTTATTTTTTAATTAGTTATAAATTTTAGAATAAATGACATGTCTCATTACACAACTTAATTCTTTATATTAATAATTTCATTAATTAACAACAAATTACAAAAAATTTATCACAATATATTTTTACAATATATCAACCTTTGTACATAGCAAAATTAAAAAAAATACAAAAAAAAGAAAAATACAAAACTTAATCCTCCAAAAATTCTTTTGTTGTTGACTTTGTATGAATCCTCAAATCTTCAAGTACAACCCATCTTCAAAAATACCTATTAAAAACAAAAAAATAAAAATAAAATGTTAAGTAATAATTAAAGCATAAAAAATGAGTTTATGAAAAAAACAATGTTGAAGAAGCAAAGAATTTGAGAATGTTGAGAATGTTGAGAATGTTGAGTTGTATTCCATCTTCAAAAATACCTATCAAACAAAAGACAATAATATCAATCAAATATTAAAATAAATAAAAATATATTAAACTAATAAAAAAATATATTACAACACAAAAGTAAACGAAATAGCAAAAGTATTTACCAAATGTTGGGAAAAGGAAAGGAGTAGAGAATTGGAAGTGATAGAAGAAAATGAAACAATCCAAAAAATTAACCCATGTATATATAAAAAAGTTGGATATTTTGCGACGAAATTTTAACCTTTAGCGACGAAAATTTTGTTGCGAAATAGTTTTTAAAATTATAAAAAAATCAAAGCGGGAAAAAGTTCGCCAAAAAATTTTTTTTGCGACAAAATTTTGATATTTTGCGACAAAATTTTCGTCGAGAAAGAGTTTCAAAATTTTGAAATTTCAAGAGCGGGAAAAAGTCCGCCCAAATTTCATTTTGCGACAAAAATTTTGATCTTTAGCGACAAATTTTTCGTCGCTAAAGAACTTGAAATTTTCAAAATTCTCAAGCGGGAATAAGTCCGCCTAAATTTTATTTCTTGCGACGAATATAAATTCGTATTTCGTCGCAAAAAACCTCATTTTGCGATGAAATTAAATCATCGCAAAACATCATATATTGCGACAAAATATTAATCTTTTTGCGACAAAAATTTCCTCACTAAAAATCTTAAAAAAATGTTAAAAACTCTTTTATTTGTTATAAAAAGTAAACAAATGTGAAAATTATAATAAAAAACTAAGAAGATTTTGAAATTAATCATACGTGGACTTTGATAATTATAAATTTATTTAGTAATTAAATAAATTTAACCAACATAATTAAATTTATTTAATATTAGGTTAAAATTAAATAATTTAATGTCAATTAATTAATCATGTATTAACCACATACATTAGATATATAAAATTATTGCATGGTATTTAGTTAGTTTTAATTTAATTGAGGATAAAAGTGTTAACAAAATACATACAAGTCAACAATCATTAACAAATGTAAAATAGTTTGACATCTATACATATGGCATAACTATCATGTGCGAGCTATTGAAAAAAGTTTTTGTCGCTAAAGGTGTAAAAAATTTGAAATTTAATAGGTGAGAAAAAGTCCGCCTAAAATTTAGTTTTTGCGATGAATTTGAATTTAAATTTTCCTCGCAAAAGATCCCATTTTGCGAGGAATTTTAAAGTGGTCGCTAAAAGTCTAAAATGCTAATCTTTAGCGACAAAATGCTAATATTTTGTGACAAAATTTTTGTCACTATAAGTCTTTAAAAAAATATTAAAATTAAAATCTAAATCTAAAATTAAAAATATTTAAATAAACCATACTTAGACTTGGATAATTATAATTTTATTTATTAATTAAATTTTCATCCATAATTAAATTTATATAATATTGGATTGGTATTAAATAATTTGATGACAAATTAATAAATAATATAACAACCATATACAATAGAAATATAAAACATTATATGGTATTTAATTATTTTTTATTGAGTATTAAAATGTTAATAAAATAGGTACAACAACTTAAGAATTATTTAACAAATATAAACAATAGTTAGATATTTATACATATGTCATAGTTGTTATATGAGGAATTACAAAAAAAAAATTTCTTTAGTGATCAATAAATAATTAGTTATTGATATTATAATCATATATGTAACAAAAAGATTCTATTCATTTTAGCTATAATTTATTTTAATTATCTATTTCTTTTAAAAACACTAAAAATATGTTTTACAAATTTAAAAAATTAATTTGTGATGGAGATAATTTAATTATTAACATATAAACGTATGTCATAATTGTCATATGTATTAAAGTGTTAATAAAATACACACAAGTCAACTATCATTAATAAATGCATAATGCTTAAACATCTATACATATGACATAATTGTCATGTGCGAGTTATTGAAAATAAGTTTTTAATACTTTAATAAATAAATGATCAAATATTCATATTATAATTATTATGTAACAAATGCATTTACTTTTAGTGAATATTTTTTTATTATTTATTCATTTTACAAATGCTAACAATTAATATTTAAAATATCTTGACAAATGCAAACCATAAGTTTGTAATAGTTGTAATTTATTAATTAGATATCTATATATGTCATATTTGTTATTATAAGAAATTGAAAATAAGCTTTTCTAATTTGATTAGTAAATGATTACTTATTCATATTATAATTATATAAAAATGTAACAAAATTGCATTTATTTTCAAGTATAGAATGCCTTTAAATTAATTATCCATTTTTTTATAAAAATAACAATTATTAAAAATATTTTTTACAATTATAAAAAATATTTTTTTCATATAAGTAATTTAATTATTAGACATATATACATATACATATGTTACAAGTATCATATGTATTACGAATTGAAAATTAGTTTTTGCCATGTATTTATTTTTTGTTATAGAGTTCATTTTAATTATTTATCTCTCTTAAAATAAACTCTAACAATTGTTTAAAATATCTCAACAATTTACTCAAAGCTATACGATAAAAATTAAAAGTCTAAGAGAAATATATTGTCTAAATTAATACACTTTATAACAAAAAAATAAAAAACATAATTATAGGCAACATTACATGATTATTAATTATTTATTTATTTATGTTTATTTGACATATAATTAAACGTTGAAAAATAAATTAGATTTTTAGAAGTTAGATTTTTTTTCCAATCTCGTTTTCATCAATTAAAAATTAGTCATGGTAATAAGTTTATCATAATTGTAATTTAGCAGGTAGACATATATAAATCACACATAAATTAGATTATATATAAATAATTAGCAATAAATTTTATGCTTGATTATTAGATTATTAACGATTCATATCACACACACATGCACACACACGCGCGCGCGCACACACACACACACACATATACATATAGTTTATTTTAATTATTTATCTCTTTTACAAACACTAAATTTAGAATATCTTAATAGTTTTTCACATTTAAAAGCATGAATGGAATCACAAAGGGTCTTTTTTTTAATAAAAATTTGTATGAATATCCAAATGACCCTACTATATTTAAAAATTGTCAATTTATATAAAATCAAATTAGATTTTTAATACTTTCTTTATTCTTTTTTTTGTCATTTTTTAAACAAAGACTTATATATTAGACGGACCACGAACAAAGAGAAGAAAACAAAAGAGGAAAGTTATTAAGTTTTAATTTTAAAAAAATAACTTTTTGCGAGGAATTTTTTCTCGCAAAAGGTCATATTTTGCGAGGAATATATATTTTCGTCGCAAAATGTCCAGTATTGTCACGTGTTCATAATAAGTTAGACGGACTTTTCACGAGAAATTTTTTCTTGGAAAAGGTTGACTTTTTTGCGAGGAATTTATTGTCGTAAAAGGTCACATTTCGCGACGAATCAATTTTTCGTCGCAAAATATCCAATATTGTCAAGTGTGCATGGTAAATTAGAATGGCTTTTCGCGAGGAATTGTTTATCGCAAAATGTGACTTTTTGCGAGGAAAATTTTCCACGCGAAAAGTCACATTTTGCGAGAAAATTTTCCTCCCAAAAAGTCACATTTTGCGAGGAATCACGTTTTTGTCGCAAAATATCCATTATTGCCACGTGTGCATGATAAAATAAAATGGCTTTTCGCGAGGAATTTTTTGTCGCAAAAAATATACCTTTTGCGACAAAAAATTCCTCGCGAAAGGTAGCATTTTGCGAGGAATCACGTTTTTGTCGCAAAATATCCGGTATTGCCACGTGTACATGGTAAATTAAAAAGGCTATTCGCGATGAATTTTTTGTCGCAAAAAATTGACTTTTTGTGACAAAAAATTTCTCGCAAAAGGTTGCATTTTGCGAGGAATCACGTTTTTGTCCCAAAATGTCTCGTATTACCACGTCTACATGGTAAATTAAAATGGCTTTTCGCGAGGAATTTTTTGTCGCAAAAAATAGATTTTTTGCGAGGAAATTTTCCTCGCAAAAGGTCACATTTTGCGAGGAATTATTTTTTCGTCGCAAAATGTCAAGTATTGCCATATATGCATGGTAAATTAGAATGGCCTTTAGTGAGGAATTTTTTGTCGCAAAAGATCTTTTTTTGCGAGAAACATAATTTTGTCGCAAAAAATGTTCATGTTGCTATAAAATTTTTGTCACAAAATCCCGTCTTTGTGTAATACATTTTGCGGCGAAAAGTTTGTCGCAATAGGTTTTATCTCGTCGCAAAAAATGCTTTCCTAATTAGTCACTCGAGTTTTTAGCGAGGAAATGAATATTCGTCGCTAAAGGTTTTATTTTGCGACGAAAAATTCCTCGCAAAATATCTTTTTTTTTGAAATGCTAACTTTTGTGATGAAATAATAATTTTGTCGCAAAATGCCGCTTTTTGCGACGAATTTTATTTCGTCGCAAAAAATTTTGTCGCAAAAAACTGTTTTTCTTGTAGTGTTGATTGCCTTGCATGTGTTTAAGCTTGAAGTTTAATTTTTCCCTCAATCCTTGTGATTAGATGTTAACACCGATGTGATCAATTGATTTCTCGGCTTCATTTTGGAGCTGCAGTTTCTTACTCGAATTGGACAAGTCTGATTCTTTTCTCCATGAGCTTGCCCTTTATATTCAGCTAGGACAGCAATACTGTGTTATAGCTTTTTCTGTCATGTTAACCATTAGTTATTACATAGGAATCTAACCGCATGCATCAGAAGTTTGCAATATAAGTGAAAATTTTCTTAATTATTGGATCAAAATTCTTTTGCTGATTGATGACAAAAATGATAGTAAGAATCTAGTTCTTGAGTGCATTTATTTTTCTGTGGAAGTTCATGAGTGGAAGAAGAACCAAGGAATAATGTGTTATAGTTGCTTTTGAA
Source organism: Boswellia sacra (assembly GCA_013180625.2). NCBI lineage: Eukaryota > Viridiplantae > Streptophyta > Magnoliopsida > Sapindales > Burseraceae > Boswellia > Boswellia sacra. The sequence goes on from SNVD02000339.1 coordinate 28,760, forward strand.
TCATTCAAATATTTTCTTTGCCGTTAGGAGAATTTTGTCTGGTGGAAAGTAAAAAGCAATCTGTTAAATTCCATTACTTGAGAGTATTTTTTTTACTGTATTTAGTTTTCTTTCATGTATATCCAAGTATAAAAGTAGTTGTATTCTTATCCTTAATGGTTGTTGTTTTAATGTTGGTAATGTTGTCTCTTGTCAGATATCTTGCAATAGAACAGCGGATGGGTGACAGATGTATCTCAACAATTAAGAATTCTTAGGCGTAGCTACTATTCGCAGATTTCATCTTCCCTCAATCCTTTTACCAGTTCTTTATATAAATAAATAGATATGTACTTCATACCAACTGCACAGTATTTGTGTTTAGTTGTGTGATTCACTGTGTCATCAAAATTTCTTTCAGATATTACCTGGTGGAGAAAGCAAAGGATGCTAATATCATTGGAGTTCTGGTTGGAACTCTTGGTGTAAGTGTGTTAAAGTGTACAATTTTAATCTTTCCTGTGTAGCTTACAATTGTGTCAGAAGCAGAACATTAGCTTCCAAGTTTGTGCTATGCAAAGCTGGCTAGCTAAAATTATTCCAAGCAGTATGTGTGTGAATTTCATTGTTAATGTTGTAATCAATGTGTGTGAATTTCATTGTTAATGTTAGGGGTGCACACGGGTCGGGTCGGGTCGGGTAGGGTTTTGCCCAACCTGACAAAACCCGATACATGATCGGGTTAGACATTTTAAACCCGTAATCGGGTTTCTGAAGCATGTATAACTCGAGATATAACCCAAATGGTCGGGTTGGTCAGGATTGTCGGGTCCACTCGACACTTATATGTCGAGTCGTGTCGGATTTACAACCGACACTCGATATCAGTATATTTTCGAAGACATCGAGTGTCGAATGATTATCTGACACTCAACACTAGCCACTCGACACTCGACACTTACATATCGAGTCGTGTCGGATTCACAACCGATACTCGATATCAGACTATTTTCGAAGACATCGAGTGTCAGATGCATCATTTGACACTCGACACTATCTACTCGACACTCGACACTTACATATCAAGTCGTGTCGGATTTACAACCGACACTCGATATCAGACTATTTTCCAAGACATCAAGTGTCGGATGCATCATCCAACACTCGACACTATCTACTCGACCCTCGACACTTACATGTTGAGTTACACGAATTAAACTCGATCCCAAACCCGATTACGAAAAACCTGAAGTTTATAACCCGATTCCAGATTTTTTATTACATTAACCCGCCCGTAACCCGACAAACCCGATAAAACCTGATCGGGTCAAGTCGGGTCGGGCGATTTTCAACACCCCTAGTTAATGTTGTAATCTAGCTTCTTTGTTCTTTGCTTTTCGATTGATTCTCTAAACAACCTGAGAACTGAAACACGATACGATTGGTTATACACGATAGTGCTTGCAAAAAAAAAAAAAATAGTGAACTGGGAGTCAACTATCTGAGTTTGTTTTGGATGCTTGAAAGAAGTAACGCAATCTTAATAATGAGATGTGTGTTGACGTTAAATTTAGGATTTCTGTGTATGCTATTGTATGTTTCCTACTTTCACTTTTTTCATCATCGTAGAATTCATTTTGTTTTGAGGTTTAGGATGGTTTCCACATTGATTATGCGTCACAGAGGTCTTAAATTAATTTTGCATTGATGCAGCTGGTTACTTCATATGATTAATCGAATGAAGGATTTGATCGCTGAAGCAGGTAAAAAGGCCGGCAGTTTTGCTATGAGATGAACGAACCCTGATAAACTTGCCAACTTTCAGGAGTTAAGTTTCAGTGAGTTACAAGAATTTATCATATTAAAGTTAGTAATAAAAATTAAGGAGAATCTATTTTATGTTTTTATTTAGGTTTCTTGTGTCCAAACTACTCTTTTGAACAGCAAAGCGTTCTCTGCTTCAGTTATTACCCCTTTTTAGAGCCATCGTGGCTTTCAGCAGCTGTACAAGATTTGTTGCTGGTTATACTTTAAATTCTAGATAGTAATTTAATTTCTAACGTAAATCTATATATCAATTAATAACAATTCATTTCACCTAATATAATAGTTGTTATTTAAAGTAAGAAAATTGCATTGAACATGTAAACTCATCAATATTATCAACTATTAGATATGTGGGTTGAGATTTTTTAACTTAAATCTAGACATCAACAATTGATGATCATTCATCTAACCAATCCAATAGTTGAGATTAAAAGTAAAAAAAAATAATAATAATAAAATTGTATTTAAAGATGTCAACTTATCGACAATTCAACCATTATATTGCTGAGATGAATGGTCTTTAATTAATATCTAGAATTAAGTTATCACATCCATATATATATATATATATATATATATATATATCATTCAATTTTATTGTGGCTACTGTCAACTTCATCTTGTCTGTTTAATGAATCTATTTTCTTCAATTCCTAGAAGAAACCATCTTTTTTTTTTTAAAAAAAAATAGATTCAACTAGGTGCTTGTGAATACTGGTGTTTTCATCCGGTAATGCTCGCAGTTTGATTTTATTTTTTCTTCCAGAGGAAGTCAATTGGACTGGTGCAAAGGGGATGGAATTTCATCACCCCTAGTTCTAACACTTCCCCGCACTAATTCTATAAATAATATGGAGTGGGCTTAATAATTGACTGACTAAACATGGGCCAAGAAACGTGCCGAACTTTCTGCCATCCTGGACGCCCACTTGTTGGAGGAATTTTTCTTTTTAATTTTTTATAAAGAATTTCGCGTATAGAATTATTTTTGATAAACATGATTACTCTTTTCTTAGGTTGTCGTACCCAAGAACAGGCGTTTTGGAATAATTAACAAAAATTATATTGTGAAACAAATAAAAGAGTAAAAAATTCCCTCACAATTATTATCTGAAGCTAGTTAGAGGGGTATTTTTGATGGGCTAAGCTGAAAAATTGGGCCCGTCAAGGCCTGGCCTCGAGCCTAGATGCATTGGCTGGCTCATTTCATTTCATACTTGTATGATTTCTTCATGCACGTTGTATGTGAATAATCCTGTTTCTGCAAGAGAATACTAGCCGCGGAAACAACTGTGCTTTCACTGGCAAATGTGATTTTTTGATAACTGATGTAACAGTGTCAGAAAATATAAACATTCTACTTGAAATTTATAGTTAGTCTAGATTCAATACTGTAACTATGTTTAAAATCACACTATAATTCATTTATACGGATGCATATTGCAACCTTCACCAACCCTGGATGACCATGTTAACAAAGAAAATGCACAGCTTCATTGCTTGAATCTGTTTTGTAATCTTTTTTCTTTCCATGAAAACAAATATTTTCGTGGTTGTTTAGCAATGTCTTGTATTTATGGGTTTTTTTTTTTTAAATTTATTGTTTTTATACATATGAAAGTAGAATGAGTTCCCATAGAGCAAAACGACGATTTCGGTGCAACAACTGAGTTTGGACATGTTATTTGGGCTTAAGATATTGCATTTTAACTTCTTATTGTTTCAGAGACGGTTGATGGGTAACAAGATAGAGGAGCTCTTGCTTTGCAAACGCAACAGAGAAGTCTCTGCAAATGCATGATGGAAATCTTAAGCTTCTTGTCAAGGGAGCAGCTAAAACTGTTGCAGAGCTTTTGTTAGGTCGATCTAATCCAGGTCTTGAAATTCATGGCGATGGTCATAGAAGTGGGAAGGCATCAGGGTATGAGGATGAGAAAAGCATTCCGGGAAGTTGGTGATTTAACTTGCTATACTGATGCAAAGACAAAAGATCACATAGGCCATCTGAGGATTGGAGGAACTGTTTTCTTTCAGTGTTTACATAAAAGGATTGTTAAGACTTGTATCTGCAGGTATCAGTAAGACCAGAAGGATAGATAAGTTCAACTTGGTCCACTCGTAGTCTCTCACTGGTATTGTTTAAGATTCCAAGTCCTTCTCTGCAGTTCACACCTTTCATTTAAAGGAAAATTGCGTCTCTTGAAGGCTTTGGAAGTAAGCTTGTGTCCTATTTGATTTGATGCTAGGAATGATATACATTGTAATTTCAATTTTGTATGGGAATTTCTTTCTACTTTAACTTATTTTATATATACTGGAATGTATCAACTAAACTAGTAGTCATGGTGATAAAGAGACCCAGGAAAGAAAACTTAAGAAAGAGAGAGCCCTTTGAACAGGGCAAGTTTCAATTATGATCGTTTTCCAAAATTATCAGTTATGCCCTCTCTTATCTCCTTTATACCAGACAAAATAAGAAAACATAAAAATAAACACGTAAAGGCCAAGTAAATTTAGCCCACAAACAGCAAAGTTTCAATAAAAGAAAAAGGGCGGGGCCCCCTGCGTCAATTCTCCTCCACCATGAAAGATAGCTCGACTCTGGCAGCTCCAAAATCTCATTAGCAGCATCTGGTGGAAAATACTTAGAAAGATCATCAATAGTGAAAGTGGATGATATATTCCAATCAACAGGAAGATTAATAACAAAGGCATTGTCTCCCAGTTTCTTCTTTATAGTAAATGGACCGTAACGATGAGGTTGCAACTTGTTATACTCCCCTGCTGGAAAATGAGACTTGCGCAAATGGACCATTACAAGATCCCCTTCTGAAAATACCTTTGTGCGACGGTGTCTATCAGCAGCGACCTTGTACTTGTTGTTAGCAGCTTCCAAGTTCCTTTTGACTTCGTTGTGAACTTCTACTATACCACAGCAAAATGATCAGCAGCATGGCTATGGGACTTGGGTAAGACCACCAAATCAAGAGGATGAAATGGGACCTTAGTATAGACAACAGCGAAAGGAGACATGCCAGTGGAGTTGTGGGTAGCATTGTTATAAGCAAATTCGGCTTGTGGTAAGGCACTATCCCATTGCTGTGGTTTGTCACGGACTAGGCATCTGATCATATTTCCCAAGCTTCGATTCACAACCTCAGTTTGCCCATCCGTTTGAGGATGGTGAGCACCGCTAAGCTGAATAATTGTGCCAAAACGCTTCCACAAGGTGCTCCAAAAGTGAGTAATGAACTTCACATCATGATCGGAGGTGATGGACTTTGGAACACCATGTAGTTTAACCACTTCACGAAAAAATAGATGGGCAACATGAGTTACGTCGGCTATCTTCCGACATGGGATGAAATGAACTATCTTGGAGAAACGATCAACGACCACAAAGATGCTATCAACATGACGAGGAGTGCGTGGCAAACCGAGCACAAAATCCATGGAGAGATCTTCCCAAATGTTGTCAGGTATGGGAAGTGGGGAGTAGAGTCCAATGTTTTGTGAGCTGCCTTTTGCAGTTTGGCAAATGAGACAACGTTGAACAAGACGAGTAGCTTCCCTTTTAAGTTGAGGCCAAAAATAACGGGATTCCAATGCTGAAATTGTTTTATCCCAACCATGGTGAGCAGCAAGTCAACCACTATGCAATTCACAAATTAGTGATCACGCAGCGACGTCTTAGGGATACAAAGTTGATTCCCTTTAAATAAATAGCCTTTTGTAATATGAAAATCAGAAACAGTTGAGTGAGTCACACACTTTTCCCAAATCTCCTTAAAATCCTCATCACTAGGATATAAGTATTTAAGGAATTCAAAGCCAAGAATCTCAGTCCGAAGGATAGTTAAGAGGGAGCTACGCCGACTAAGAGCATCAACAACAACATTCTAACGGCCAGAGCGATGCCGAAAAACAAAAGTAAATTTTTCTAAGAAGATGATCCAGCGTGCATGCATTCTGTTAAGTGTCTTTTGGGAGTTTAGGTAGCGCAAAGCTTGGTGATCACTGTGGAGAATAAATTCTTGGGGTAGCAAATGATGTTCCCAATGTTTAAGGGCAGGAACAACAACATACAATTGCTGTTCATAAGTGGACCAACGTTGCCTACACTCATTAAGCTTCTCGCTAAAAAACTCAAGTGGTCGTCCTTCTTGAGATAATACTGCCCCAATGCCGAGCATGGAAGCATCGGTTTCCACTTCGAAAGGCTTATCAAAGTTGGGTAGAGCTAGAATCAAAGCATTGCTTAATTTTTCTTTGATTAACTTGAAGCTAGTTTCTTGTTCAAGACCCCAACGAAATCGTCCTTGCTTAAGGCAATCAGTAATAGGTGCCATAATAGTGCTAAAACCATGCACAAATCGATGATAAAAAGTTGCAAGTCCGTGGAAACTACGAACCTCATGAACTGAAGTTGGGGATGGCCAATCATGGATTGCTCCCACTTTATTTTCATCCACTTGAATGCGTGTTCACAAACAATAAAACCCAGAAAAAGAAGCTTATTAACAAGAAAGTCGCACTTCTTCAGGTTGAGATAAAGTTTATTGTCTTTCAAAATTCTAAAGACAACCTGTAAATGCTTTAGATGCTCAACTTCGGTTTTGCTAAAAACAAGTATATCATCAAAATAGACAACCATAGCTTGGCCAATGAGAGGTTTAAGGATTTGATTCATCAACCTCATAAAGGTACTTGGTGCATTGGTTAGCCCAAAAGGCATGACCAACCATTCGTACAGACCCTCACGGGTCTTAAAAGCCGTTTTCCATTCATCCCTGGTTGGATTCGTATTTGATAATAACCACTCTTAAGGTCCAGTTTGGAGAAATATTTTGAATTATCAAGTCTATCAAGCATGTCTTCTAGTCGAGGAATTGGAAATCGATACTTGATAGTAATCTTGTTTATTGCACGACTATCTACACACATGCGCCAACTTCCATCTTTTTTTGGAGTCAACAAAGTTGGGACAGCACACGGACTCATACTAGGTTGTAAGAGGCCTTTGTTTAAGAGTTCATCGACTTGACTTTGTAAAATTGAATGTTCATTGGGCCCCATACGATAATGGGGAAGGTTTGGTAAGCTAGCTCATAGCATGAGGTTGATGTGATGTTGGATATTATGCATTGGAGGAAGAGTGTTTGGTAAATCAATTGGGGCCAAGCTTGGAAATTCTGATAGCAGTCTTCTTACAGAATCTGGTAAAGGTTGCTCAGCTGCGACAGATTCCTTCATGGTGAGCATAAAAATAGTTTCAAACTCCTTAATGTGTTGGTAGAATTCTGGACCACTCACAGTAAAAAGCGAGTTTTGAGAACCATCAAGTGGGCTGGAAGAAAACTCAGTAGGAAGTAAAACCATAGTCTTGGAATACCATTGAAATTCATAGGTATTACGTTTCCCCCTATGTATTGCATCGACATCAAACTGCCAAGGCCGACCAAGTAAAAGGTGACATGCATCCATGTCAAGGACATCACAAAGAACCTCATCCTTGTAATGGGCACCAATAGAGAGGGGGACTCGACAACACTCAGTTACCATAGTCTCTAAACCATGTTCGATCCATCCAATCTTGTATGGATTAGGATGTTTTTCTACTGGTAATTCCAAAGCTTACACCATAGCTTTTGAAACAATGTTTTCACTGCTTCCACTGTCAATAATAACGGCGCAAACCTTTTGATTTATGGTGCACCGAGTCTTAAAAATCTTATGACGTTGGCTCAAACTAGGCTGTTTGGATGAGAGCAAGAGTTTTTCCACTATACAGATAAGAGGTTCTCCTTCATCGCCAGTAACAAATTCAATAGAATCATTTTGGACTTCTGTAGTTTGGTTTGCAAGAATTTCCCCAGGAGATTCTTCAACCAAAGTAACAAAACATCATTATGGACACTCGCTTGAACGGTGCCCCTATTGATTGCAATTGTAGCATTTGATAGGTATGGGTTTTGCATAAGGATTGGAGTTGAAGGGAGCTCTTATGTTTAGTGGGAGCTGTTGAGTAGAGTCATTCCGAATTGGAAGTTGTGAATGTAATTGAGAGGTTTAGGAAGTTGGAATTGGAGAAGGGAATTTGGTGGTTTGCATTTCAGACGGGAAACGTTTAAGTAGTTGAGACTTGGTTAAGTTTCGGTTTAGTTGGCCCTTAATCTTCTTAGTAACATTAATAGCATCATCAAGAGTAACGCCAAGGTTCCATTCTATCTTGTATAATCTCTTTGAGCCCACTAGTATAGTGAGCAATCTGCTGCTCTTCTGATTCATGAAGGTTATTATGAGCGCTGAGTCGATCGAATTCACTGGTATACTCAGAAACTGTTTGATTATGTTGCCTGTAAGCTGGGAACTGTCTTTAAAGAACCCGAAGATAATCTCGAGGAAGAAACTGGTCTTTGATAAGCTTACACATTCTAGGCTAAGTACGAATCTCTCAACGACCTTCACGTCGTCTATTAGCTACTAGATTATCCCACTAAGCCGACGCCTCTCCTCTTAATTTAAACTCAACCAACAAGATTTGTTTATCCTCAAGGACCTCCATGTAAGCAAAGAAGCTTTCAATAGTTTTCAACAAGTCTAAAAATTCTTCAATGGACAAATTACCACTAAAAACAGGAATGTCTATCTTCATCTTATATTTAGGTCGTGATTGACGAGAACGAGTTGTATATGGGTTATAACTGTTAACATCAATATTCCAATCCTCTACTTCATCAGCGAGATCTAGTTGAGCATCATGAGAAGCGCCACCTCCATTATCAACTTCATCTTTGGAATCAGATATGGAATATTGGTGTGAAGGGGAATTGCAGATGAGTGGGTGAGTTTGTCAAGGGGTTGCCACAGCTCGGTTTGGAGGAAGATCACCGCCCTTGTGCTGGGATGGGGGTTTGCTGGTGTTGACACCGACACGAACTCCATTCAGAAGCTCCTGAATCTCTTGAGTGAAAGAATCAAATCAGCGTTCAAGTTTGATGAAAGTCGCCCAAAGGGCCAGCACCCCGTGCTCATCGGCACTAGGATGGAGGTTGTCGTTACCACCAACAGCCATCAAATTTGGATAGCTCCAAAGGTCTGATACCACTTTTGATAAAGAAACCTAGGAAAGAAAACTTAAGAAAGAGAGAGCCCTTTGAACAGGGCAAGTTTCAATTATGATCGTTTTCCAAAATTATCAATTATGCCCTCTCTTATCTCCTTTATACTAAACAAAATAAGAAAACATAAAAATAAACACATAAAGGCCAAGTAAATTTAGCCCACAAACAGCAAAGTTTCAATAAAAGAAAAAGGGCCTGGGCCCCTGCATCACATGGACTTGGCATCGGATGTTAATTACCAAGTTTTGTAACAAAATGTTGAAAATCGATTGCAATTCGAGTATTTCTATGTTATTATTCTTTGATCTTTACATTACGAGAAGTGCCAAAATTTTGTCCTGGGAGATATGTTTTTAATTTCTATAGCTTATTATTTTGAGAAGAGTGAATGCGACGGAAGAAATGGTAATGGAGAAAAAAAATAAAAGAGAATATTTCTGAAATAGCAGAAAACTTAAAAATAATGTCATAGATGAAATAGGATAAAATAGGAGTGACTTGTTCTCTAAGCAAAACCCCGTCCGACAAATTTGAGTCTAGTCAAGAAGAAGAAGAAGAAAAAGAAAGTCCCACAAATAAATTTTTGACGATGGGCGCAAGTCTTTACTAAAGTTTTTACGCTCTGCTCTTTTGTCTCCTCTCCTCAATATCATCAAAAGACCCAAACAACGGGACCCTGATTGGAAGCAACGCATATTGATTCAAATTATAAATCAGAGCGAGTTCCTGGTATGTTCTCTTCTATTTGCCGAGTTGTTTCCTCGGCAAAAAGCGTGCGAAGTGAGGAGCTAACCGAATTGCTCGAGTTATCCACTTTAGCACAAAAATCCTCCACCTTCCTATCAACGACAAACCAAGTTTCTCAGAAGTAATCACTCAACTGAGCTCACATCAAAGTTCATTGGTTGGGGTGCTGGAAATCCTTAAAACTGTATGCTTTCTCACATTTATGAATTTCTTCCATTTAACATAATAATATGTGTTTCTTGTTTTAGTTAATTCTAAGATGCCGTCGACTCTGGCATCTGGGTAGTTTGTTTGAGAGCAAAATGTCTGTTATTTATTTAAATCAGAATAGAACCATAAATTTATCCTTTCCAAACATGATGAGAGAATTAAAAATAATACATATTTATCAAGTTTAATTTCACAAATTGATCGCAGTATACGATCAGATGTTGCCTGCAATTTGACCGCTAAAGCATACATTTTCACTCAGATAGAAGATTGAATTCACTTTCCTTTCCAATTTCCTATGTTTTTACATCGGAAGAAAGTGCTTTCCCAAGAGAAATTGTATATTCCATTGCTCCAATGAGCACCCAAGCAGCCTCTACATATAGTTGTTCTTCTTCCTCTGGATGGAAACATGATGTCTTCCCAAGCTTTAGGCGTGAGGACACTCGAAATAGCGTCATTAGTCATTACATACTGCTTTAAGTCAAACTGGAATTGAGGTATCCATAGACAAGGATCTTGAGAGAGGAAAGCCCATTTCGCCAAAACGCCTCCAAGCAATTGAAGAATCCAGTTTTTCAATTATTGTCTTCTCAAGAAACTATGCAGCTTCCACTTGGTGTCTGGACAAGCTTGTGAAGATTGTTCAATGCATGAACATAGAACAGAACGTTTTTCCAATCTTTTTAGATGTGGATCCATCTATGGTAAGGAAACAAACAGGAACCTTCCAAGAAGCTTTGGCTAAGCATGATCAAACATTTTCGGAGATAAAGAAAAGGTTTAGAAGTGGAGGAATGCTTTGACAGTGGCAGCTAATCTCTCTGGATGGGTCCTAAAAGATAGGTAAAGTTATATCTAGCAAACCTTACTCATTTATGTATTGGCTTGTGTCGTGTATGATCTTTATATTTCAAAGTCCGCATCATTTTAACTGAAATCATTTTTGTTTGAGCATTGGCATTGTATTGATTTATAATTGATTATATGACGCCTCTAATGCGTAATAACTTTTTTTCCCCCAGTAGAATAGACATGTCCTAGCTGGCCATATTGCCGTATCACTTCCAATATCATCACTTGTACGCTTATTTTTTTATTTTAATGTTCATTGCTCTTCGCAAATACCAGAGATATATTTGTTTATAGCCTGTTGTAGGATTTTACATCTGGCTGTGCTCCCTTATATTGAATTGAGTCATCGAATTTTGGAGGATTGAGGCACAAGAGCCTATAGCGCATTAGGACACGGTCTTAGCAATAAAAATCTAACCTTTGAGACCAGTCGAATTTGGCTGGGGTTGTCGTACACGAATGGGTGAAAATTAAGTTTTCAAATTGAAGTATTAATACATTCCGTCAACTTCCTCCAGGTGTTCGTTTTCTTGTAGTTTGGCAGGTTAACATTTATTTTGGCTCTTTTTTTGATATATAATATGCTTTTGTTACTCTTAACCAACCAAAAAAGTACTTTTATATCTAAGATTCAATTAGAATAGTGATTATGTCATGTAAAGCATAAACAAATTGCAAAGCATATTATATTAGTTTCTATGGCGATGGGTGAGGTCTCATCATCAATGTTGTTATTTTTATCCTTTAAGGTACGTGAGCCTTCTTAACTCAAGCATGTAATCCATCCGCCAAAGAGTAGATGAGTTGCATGTGATAATCGTTTTAGAGTCACTCTATCAACTTGATAGTTAACACAACACCAACCTGAATAGGAGTTTTATAGTTTCCCATAATGTGAAGAAGGTATGATTTATAACTCTTAGTAAATTTGACAGTTTTCATGTCAAATTGGATCAGAAAATGTCCATGAAGTTGATAGTACTCTCACGGTGATTTGATTCCCCAAAGTCCCCCAAAAAAAAAAAATTGCAGTATAACCTTTCATTTCTTATTTTCTCTATTTGGCTCCCCATTAATTTTTGTTCATCTTTCGAACCTTTTCATTAAGTTTTATTTTTCACCATTGGCCTCTCAACTGTTAAATGTTGACCTTGCCCTTCAAGATTAGGATATGATAAGTATTCTCCATTAGGTAGAGGCAGTAAATTTTTAAGTCGAAACATATTCTGAAGATTGACAAACATGAGATGAGAAAATTCAATTTTTCTAGCTACTACGGTGGTGAGTGGCCTGTGAATTCTTGTGGCTTCCACTTGGTCGCCATTCTGGATCTTTTAAGCTTCTAGGATCCCCCTATGCAAAAATTATGTTTTTTCGGTTGGCTATAAAATTATGAATACTTTTAATCATATTAATTTTCCGTATTTGTCTCAACTCAATGCATTCGTACAATATATTTGTGCTCTTTATAATACCTTTCGAGGATTTATAAATGTGGAAACCATAAATTTTAAAGAATATTTTATATCTTATGGTGAGCCAAGCCTCAGCTTAATTTGATTTATAGATGCTAGCTAAATGACATTTGGCAACATTACATATTTACTGTTAGTTCAAGTTGTTAGCGATTAAGAATAAATCCCTGACTAAACCCCCTTCACCTTGATGCCATACAACAAATTTTGCATTTAATTTCTAGCATCCTTCTGATAAATAGTTTATTTATTATCATCATCAGAATGGGATGGTATTGGAAAGCAAGAATTTACTGGTTCTTTTCACTTTCCAGGGAGGAGTGATCAGAATTTATTCAAGAAAATTGTCGAGGAAATATCCAATAAATTAAGCCATACAACGTTGATCTGTTTTGAGGACCTAGTAGGAATAAATTCATGTATAAAGAAATTGATGATGCTTATAGGAGCAAGATCCAACGATGTTCGCATGATAGGAATTTGTGGAATGGGAGGGATAGGCAAGACAACAATTGCGCGTCTTGTTTATGAGCTGATTTCCTATAAATTTGAAGTCATTAGTTTTCCTTGCTAGTGTTAGAGAGAAGTTTCTGAAAGAGATGGTATAATTTCTTTACAAAATCAGCTTCTTTCTAAAATTAAAGGCGGAGCAAGTAATAACATATGACAATGTCTATGATGGAATGAGCAAGATAAGAAGTAAGTTGCGTTGCCAAAAGATTCTTGTTGTTATTGATGATGTGGTTAATGTAAAGCAATTAAATGAATTGGCTGGGAAGCACGACTGCGGGTTTGGTAAATGTAGTAGGATTATATTCACAACAAGAGATAAACATTTGTTAAAGAGAGTAGATGCAATATATGAGGTTGATCTACTAAATTATAATGAAGCTCTTCAACTCTTTAGTTTGAAAGCTTTTGATAAGCATCAACCCTTGAAACACTATAGCGACTTGTCTGAATAAGTTGTAAAATATGTTGGTGGTCTTCCATTGGCTCTTGAAGTTTTGGGTTCCTTTTTGTTAGATTGAACCGTAAGTGAATAGGAAGATGCAATAGAAAGAATTAAGAAAGATTTTGAAAATGAAATTTTGGATGTACTTCCGATAACTTTTGATGGGCTAAAAGAAACAGAGAATAAATTTTTTCTTGACATTGCATGTTGCTTTAAAGGCAAGGGTAAAAATTATGCGGAAACAATACTAAAAGCCTGTGGTTTTAACTCTAGTATAGGAATGTGTGTCCTTAACAATAAATCTCTCACAACTTTGGAGGACAATCGAATATGGATGCATGACTTGTTATAGAGGCAGCAATAATTTGATCCCCACCCTTGCTGCCCCTTATGTTGTACGGGGGACTAAAAGTTGCATAGTTAGTTCTCTTACATAGTCTTTCAACTCTGATTTGACTCCCCCAAAAGTGCCAAAAAAAAATTACAATATAACCTTTCATTTCTTATTTTCTCTAATTGGCTCCCCTTTAATAATTGCTCTTCTTTTGAATCTTTTCATTAATTTTTATTTTTCATCATTGGCCTCTCAAGTATTAAAAGTTGATTCTGCCCTCGAAGACTTGGATATGGTAATATTCTCCGTTAAATAGAGGCAGTAAATTTTTTAAATCCAAGACGAATTCTTGAGATTCAATAACATGATGAGAGACTTCAATTTCCTTACTATGTTGGTGAGTGGCCTTTGACTTCTTAATTGGGGTTCCACTTTGTGGCAATTTTGGATCTTTTAAGCTTCTAGGATCCCCTTACGGGAAAAAAAAAGTTTTCTCTTTCTTTATAAATTTATAAATACTTTTAATCATATAAATTTTCCGTATTTGTCTTACCTTAATGCATTTGTACAATATATTTGTGCTCTGATCTGCGTTATCATGTGCGAGGATTTATAAACATGGAAACCATAAATTTTAAAGAATCTTTTACATTTTGGATGTTATAATGAGGCACGCCACAAACTTAATTATAGATGCTACCTAAATGACATTTGGCAGCATTACATAATTATTATTAGTCCTAGAGGTAAACAATTAATTGGTATTGGAAACCAGAGTTTATTGGATCTCTTCACTTTGCAGGGAGGAGTCAAAATTTATTCAAGATATTGCCAAGGAAATATCCAGTAAATAAAGCCCTTCAATGATGATGTGTTTTCCGGACCTAATAGGAATAAATTCAAATATTATAATTTTTAATAGTTTTGTAATTTGATTGTATCCAAAATTCAAATATTATATTTTTGAGTATTTTATTGGATATTTTGTGAATTTTTGAATATATTTTGTGGATATTTATTACATATATTTTATTGGATATTTACAATTATTTGAGTTTTAATTCTATGAATATTTTAAATGTTAGAAATATCAATTATATTTTATTGGACTTCACAAGGATCATGATCCTCCAAGAGTGCTTTATTTATTGTAATCTATAATGAATTTATAAGAAATTCAAAAACCTTTTGAATTATTTATAGTAATTCATAATAAATTTTAAAATCTGCAAAATTATTATCCTAATTTTTTTTTGACAATTATATAGGAACAAGAAAAAAAAATTTTAATTATCAAGTTTCCTCACATAATGAACAAAAATAACATTCTTGTATACAACCAAACATAATAATCTGTTATCACAGTAACAAAGGACAAGATTCCTATGGGCAACCATACATAGTAATATTACTTTTAAAAAAATCAGATTCTTATGTTTTGCTTTCCCAACCATCTGAATCTCATTCCCAAGATTCTTTAATGGGGGGGTGGGGAGACACACACACACACAAAGGTAACAGAGGCAAAGAGGAAGAGACAGAAGCAAAGGCATGGGAGGTAGCAAGGGTGGAGAGAGATATATAAGTGGAGGTTTCAATTCAAGAGATGGGTGGGTTTCATATTGCCCCATTTTTATAGGGATTTGAATCCAGTGAAAATCCAGATTCCGAAGTTTAAAAATCAAAATTGACATGCCAAACAAGAGGTAGGTTTCATTTTCCCATCCCTAGATTCCTAGCCCCGTACCAAACGACCCCTAAGTGTTGGGAGGAGGATAAACATTTACTTATCGGTGAGCGGGATGAGCTAAACTGTTGGATCGAGGAGTAAAATCGTCAGATTGATGAGCAAAACCGTCGGATAGAGCTTATCCGCAAGCGAGTGGAGCTAAACCGTCAGCTTTCAAGGATGGAAAAAGTGAAACTAATTAATAACTGCTAGCTGTTGAATAAAGTTGTAAGTGGCTATGCATTTTTCCCCAGCATGGAAATAAGGAAGTCTAATGCGGGGGAGAAAGTTGTGTGTTGTGTTGAAAGATAAAGAACAAGAAATTAACACGCAGGTTGATGCTCTTACTCCCCTGTTCATATTTTCATCTATACTCTTATACTTTCAACAGCTCTGAACGACTGGGTCTTTCAAGGTATGCACTTGAATTTTTTTTTAATATATTCTAAATGTTAGGATTAGTGCTAGCATTTGAGTTCGTGTTTGGTTCATCTGAGGTTTTAGTTTGGGTTAAATTTAAGTACCGACCGAGCCCCGGCCCGCAATGATTGTTTGTACTTCATCTATTATTCTTTATTGTCATACTCTTTTGCTCATAGGTCACCAACACTTCCTGCGTTCTGTGTTTTTGGAAAGGCTTCCATTAGCTTTTCCAATTTCTAACTTGTTAAAGCTTTGCTTTGACAAATGGCAAGCCTATATTGGTATCATCTTGTGATCTAGGATTTTAGTCATCTCAATTCTGCATTGATTTACCTTTAAGTTGCAATAAGCAGCTGTCAGGACTGAAAATCCAATTTATTTATGTTGGTTCCTCCGTTTATCCCAATTCCGTCAACCCCAAGAGAAACTTTTCCCCAATATGATCTAATGATTTAAATATATCCGGAGCAAGCTATCACATCCTTCTGCTGTAATGGCTATTGATCGAGTTTTCTTTTCAAGTGCAGCTCCTTTATGGGCTCGAGTATGCAAATGCAATACCACGTATTAATAGAGGAGCACAGTAAGAAGCATCAAGCTCTGGTGTGTCTGGATCTAAAAAAATCAATTTTACTTATGTTTAGCTATATACAACTAAGTTATACAACTTTACTCATATAACATAACATGTTTTCAAAGTATTGGATCACTAGTTATTGTGAAATTTGTGATAGAATATTTTTAATTTTTTTTCACCCAATATATTTAGGTCATGTCAGAATGTATGAGTAAGACGACATAATTTGTTGTATATATAGTATTATTCTTTGTAGAATGCTTAAATGTAACTAACAAAGGGGAAGCAGCTCATAAAGTCATCAATAATATATGATGAAAGATGTGGCGGACCTATTTTGAGTTCAAGAACTCATCAATAAGACACTATGCTCGTTTAAAAAAATACCAACAAACCGTTACACCTCTAGCTTTTAACAATTAGTTTTGTCCATTATGAAACATATATTTTTGAAAAAAAGAAGTTAAATGATATTATTAAACCACAAAATTATATAATAATCTCATAATATTATACTTCTACGACTGTTGGCGGGGAGCTTCCACACCCATAGAAATTCAAAAACAGGTCTTTAATTTCCACTGTTTTCCCAAACAAAATATCCACTTAATTACACCATCAGCCCACAAGGTATATATGGCCGTGGTTAAATATTTGTTCAAAGGATACAACAAGCATAATGCATGCAACCAGCTAATCAATTTTCGAGTCAAAATATTATTAAGAACTTAATTTTCTTTTATATAAATTCTTAAACGTATCTATTATCGTTAATCTACTGCAATCTAATAATTAGAATATTATTGAGTTGATATCAATGATAACTATCTTTTAACTTCTCTTTCACCACCACATTATATCGCGAGTTACGAATGAGTGTAAGAATTAAAATTAAAAAAAAAATTAAGCGAAGAAAATGTTGTATAAATAACCCACAAAACATTTTCCTAGTGCTCCATTCGTGTACCACAACAAATAACCAACTGGCTGCATCAATCAACTGAAGAACTACACAATATTTATCCACCAAAACTCACAATTATTCCAAAATAAACCCTAAAATTTATACATGGAGAGTAAATTGTTAAGACTCCAACGTGCCTTAATATATAGCTTAAGTAATTATGGCTTTAATTTACAAGTACTTGAAACTAGCCGGTGTTTGCGTCACATCCAAGCGAGTTAATCTCTAGCCATTCTCAAAAATGTTTAAAAGCTTAACTCCTGCCTAAAATTAGATATGCTCAATTGACTTCGTTTTTAGTCTTCCCATTATGGACTAAGATACCAATGGCAGTCATTAAGAATCAGTATATGCTACTAACTATTGATCTCACAACAAGCCCTAGTGGCGTATGTTGCACCGAATGATGGCGTTTTCGATCTTAAATGTTACCTCAGCACTCGCAAGCACGGGCTAGCCCATGTGTATTTACCTTGAGCATCCATCATAATCACCATAAAGTTATCAATCTGACACGTCCGCTCACTTCAAGATATGATTTCAGTACCATTTGTGATTGAAAGCGATAATTAGGGATTGAAATACGAGGTGGAAATGAAGTGAACAGTTGAGGGATGGTTAGATTTTGAAAATAAGAGATGGAAATGAAGTGAAGATCTGAAGAATTTTAAAGGATTTACTGAGAGTGGAAGTATACCATGAGCTACGTACATAAACTTGGTGTTTGTAAAGCATGTGAGCTAACCAGCCATGCCACCACCCTGATGACATAACTATTTCTTGGCCAGATTTTTTTTGCCGCTAAGAGAGATATATAGATTATTTACGTAATATTGATTGATTTTGATCGTTAATAAATTATAGGGTGATTTAAATTAAAATAATAAGATTTACATGTATACATGCAAATGCATAGGAGTAAGAAACTAAGCCATTTTAGTTTGGTTATAAGTGATATGCATGTAAGATCCTAATTCTCACATTTAAATCACATTCTCATAATATATATACATGCAATTTAGAAGTTAAAAGAATGTTGGTCTGAAATTATGAGTCACATGTGGGAAATTATCATTAGCTAGCCAAGGTAGAGTCATTTTCATCAAATTAATTTAAAAAGTTGTAAATTTCACTATATATAAATTTTATGAAATCTTAAAAGATAACAAATTACTCGATACTTATCTAATTGTTTAATAATACTAGCTAAATAACTACTCACTTAATGACTTAACATAGCTCAATAACTTCAAAAGCCAAGTGTTTAACTTTAATTCAAAATACTGTTAAGAAAGCAACCCCATCCCATTCCTTTCTCCAAGTCTAATTTATGTTGTGTGAGTTAGTGGGTGTTCAATGTTTGAGTTATACTTGTGTAGTGGGCACTAAAAGCTTATTTATGTGGTGTAAGTTACATTTGTGTGGTGTAGGTTTGGTTTGATTTTGTGTGGCTATGGTTACTTCTTGTAAACTATAAATAGCCCTCTTTGTTTGAGTTTTATGTATCCAAGTATCTAAGAATTCTAAGGATTCAAGAATCCTAGAATCAAAGAAAATATTAGTTCTTCCTTTTGAGTGTTTATTTTGGTGTTCTTCTTCTTCAAATTAAAAGAAGTGTTGTAGTGAGATTTGGTGTGGCTATAATGCAAACAATTTATTTTGTTTGTTCATTGGCTCCTAAATTAGAGTATTGTACTCTAATTTGTTCAACATTTGGTATCAGAGCATTGGTGTTAAAGGCGTACACAGTATTGTTGGAGGAACCTAGCTTGGGTTAGTAAGTGGTTACTTATATGGTTGTATGCATGTCTAGGAAAGCTTTGTCAAAAGGACTATAAAAGTCTAAGGAAACTGGTTTTTAAATGGGATCGTTTGTGACCCCTCCAGTTTTTCCTGGAAGCTTTCTTGGTGTATATTAAATCGTATAGGCATTTACTACCATCTGAGTTTTTATCCAACAGTAGAGTACGTATACAGATACGTGAACTGTTTTCGGTGCAGTTATCTTGAGTCGTGAAAAGTTTACTTTGCAAGTTTGAAAGAGAGCTTGTTCGGTAAATTT
Source organism: Boswellia sacra (assembly GCA_013180625.2). Classification (NCBI taxonomy): domain Eukaryota; kingdom Viridiplantae; phylum Streptophyta; class Magnoliopsida; order Sapindales; family Burseraceae; genus Boswellia; species Boswellia sacra. The sequence continues at coordinate 48,021 of SNVD02000339.1, forward strand.
GAAGTATTGCCAGCACGATGGGTGACCTTCAAGTAGTTGGAGGAATTAAAAAGCTCAACAATAACCAAAACTACAACACTTGGGCAATGTGTTTAGAGTCCTATATACCTACAAGGTCAAGACCTTTGGGAGGTGGTCGGTGGTAGTGAAGTTACACAACCGACAGTAGAAGATACAAATGGCATTTTGCGAAAATGGAAGATTAAAGCAGGCAAAGCAATGTTTGCTTTAAAGACCACAGTTGAAGAAGAAATGTTGGAGCATATTCGAGATGCTAAGACACCAAAAGAAGTATGGGACACTTTTGCTACACTTTTTTCAAAAAGGAATGATACAAGATTACAACTTCTTGAAAATGAGTTGTTATCAATGAAGCAACGTGACATGACAATTGCCCAGTACTTTCACAAGGTGAAGTCGATATGCCGCGAAATTTCAGAGTTAGATTCCACAGCTGCTATTGGGGAAGCTAGGATAAAACAAATAATTATCCATGGTTTAAGACCCGAATATCGAGGTTTTGTTGCTGCAGTACAGGGATGGCTGACACAACCATCACTTGTTGAATTTGAAAATTTGCTTACCAATCAAGAAGCTATGGCTAAGCGAATGGGAGGAGTTTCTTTGAAAGGAGAGGAGGAAGCACTCTGCACCAACAAAAACAAAGGCAACTGCAAGCAGCATGCCAAAAGCAGATCTAATGGTGACAAGACAAAAGTCATCAAGGAGATGGAGGCTCTCATATAGGGGGAGCTTTGAAGAATCGTGGTAACACTAGAAAGTTCGATGGCAAGTGTTACAACTGTGGAAAGATGGGTCACATGGCGAAAGATTGTTGGTCTAAGAAAAAGCATGTAGAGAGTAATGCCGCTAGATCCAAATCTAAGGAAAACAGCGAAGATAGTTGGGATGCTAAAGCGTCCTTTGCAGTGGAGGAAGAAGAATTAGCTTTGACAGTTATAAATGAACAAATCAATTATGGAAATGATTGGATCGTTGATTCTGGTTGCTCAAATCATATGACAGGTGATAAACATAAATTACAGAACCTGATAGAATACAAGGAAAATCGAGTGGTGGTAACAGCTGATAATTCAAGATTACCGATCACTCATATCGGTAAGATGATAGTTGTGCCCCAATATAGTTCTGGTCAAGTGATGCTCGAAGATGTTTATCATGTTCCTGGCATGAAGAAAAATTTGCTTTCAGTGGCACAACTAACATCATCAGGTCACTATGTCTTGTTCGGTTCGCGAGATGTAAAGGTGTACAAGGACCTCAACATATCACAAAAGCCAACAAAGGAAGGACGACGACTGGAGTCAGTGTATGTGATGTCAGCAGAGTCTGCATATGTAGACAAGACAAGAAAAAATGAGACGGCAGATTTATGGCACATGCGATTAGGTCACGTTAGCTATTCTAAGCTAAATGTGATGGTGAAGAAGTTGATCCTTAAGGGACTTCCTAAGCTTGATGTGAGAATAGACACGATCTGTGCGGGATGTCAGTATGGCAAAGCACATCAATTGCCATATGAGGAATCGAAGTTTAAAGCAAAGGAACCATTAGAGTTAGTTCACTCTGATGTATTTGGGCCCGTTAAGTAATCATCAATTAGTGGAATGCGGTATATGGTGACGTTCATTGATGATTTCTCCAGATATGTGTGGGTCTTCTTTATGAAAGAAAAATCTGACACAATCTCAAAGTTTAAAGAATTCAAAGAGATAGTTGAAGGAGAAGTGGGAAAGAAGATTCGTTGCTTGCGTACAGACAATGGAGGTGAATATAGCTCAGAAGAGTTTTCTCAATACCTTCGAAAATGTCAAATACATCATCAGTATACATGTGCCAATACACCGCAACAAAATGGTGTAGCTGAAAGAAAGAATCGACATCTTGCAGAAACTTGTTAAAGTATGTTACATGCAAAGAATGTACCAAGAAGATTTTAGGCTGAAGCTATGAGAATCTCTGCTCATGTTATCAATAAGCTTCCTCAACCAAGGTTAGGATCTATATCACCCTTTGAAAAATTGTGGGACATGAAACCTACGGTTAGCTACTTTCGAGTATTTGGATGTGTATGCTATGTATTTGTTCCTGATCATTTACGTAGTAAGTTTGATAAGAAAGCAATTAGATGTATCTTTGTGGGATACGATAGCCAAAGAAAAGGGTGGAAATGTTGTGATCCTACAAGTGGAAGGCGTTATATACATCACGAGATGTAGTATTCGATGAAACATCTTCTTGGTGGAGAAAAGGAGGTGTTATCAGATTCAAAAGAATTTGAAGACAAGTTACAACAGAAGATGATGGAGCATATTGTCCAAATTCAAACAAGTTTTGATAAAGATGAAGATCCATACGATAATAATGATGACGATCAAGATATAGCTCAGAATCCTTGGCAAACTGGTGTGTATGGACATGATAATAGACCTGGTGAAGTAGAAGAATCAATTCCACAATCACAACCTAGAAGGTCAACAAGATTACGAAAGCCAAATCCCAAATATACCGATGCAGCCATAGCTGAAGAAATTATTGCAAAAGAGCCTGAGACTTTTGAAGAAGCATCTCAGAAATTTGAGTGGATTCAAGCTATGAAAGAAGATGTCACAGCACTATAGCAAAATCAGACATGGGATCTAGTGCCAAAGCCAAGAGATGTGAAACCTATATCTTGTAAATGGGTTTACAAGATAAAGCATCGTCCAGATGGATCAATTGAAAGGTACAAGGCTAGATTGATTGCACGAGGGTTCTCTCAACAATATAGGCTAGATTATGATGAAAAGTTTAGTCCAGTGGCAAAACTTACAACTGTACGAGTCCTGCTAGCACTTGTAGCCAACAAAGATTGGAACTTATGGCAAATGGATGTGAAAAATGCCTTTTTGCATGAGGAGTTAGATCGGGAGATTTATATGATTCAGCCAATGGGTTTTCAAAACCAAGATCATCCTAAATATGTGTGTAAGCTGCGAAAAGCGCTCTATGGATTGAAACAAGCACCAAGGACGTGGTATGGTAAGATTGCTGAGTTTCTTACCAAAGGTGGCTATTCAGTAGCACCTGCAGATCCCAGCTTATTTGTCAAAAATAATGGAGGAAAGCTAGTTGTGGTGTTGGTATATGTAGATGATCTAATCATTACTGGGGATGATGAGATAGAAATTCACCAAACTAAGGTGAACCTGTCAGTCCGTTTCCAGATGAAAGAACTTGGACAACTCAAGCACTTTCTTGGTCTTGAGGTTGATCGCTCACAAGAAGGAATATTTCTTTGCCAACAAAAATATTCCAGAGATTTGTTGAAGAAGTTTGGGATGCTTGAATGCAAGCCAATCTCGACACCAATGGAACAAAATGCCAAGATGTGTGCACATGAGGGAAAAGATTTGGAAGATGGAAAAATGTATCGACAGTTGGTCGGTAGCCTCATCTATTTAACCTTAACTCGGCCTGACATTTCTTATGGAGTTGGTATAATGAGTCGATACATGCAAAATCCAAAGAAGTCTCATTTGGAAGCAGTTCGACGAATATTGAGATATGTGAAGGGTACAATTGATTATGGTCTTTTGTACAAGAAAGGTGAAGATTGCAAGCTAGTAGGCTATTGTGATGCTGACTATGCAGGAGATCAAGACACTCGTAGATCAACTACTGGATATGTGTTTACTCTTGGATCAGGAGCAATTTCTTGGTGTAGTAAGAGACAACCGACTGTATCTTTGTCAACAACAGAAGCAGAATACCGAGCAGCAGCAATGGCAGCTCAAGAAAGTACATGGTTAATGCAGTTAATGAATGATCTACATCAAACAGTTGATTATGCAGTTCCGTTGTATTGTGATAATCAGTCGGCAATTCGTTTGGCAGAGAATCCAGTTTTTCATGTTAGAACTAAGCATGTGGAAGTACACTATCACTTCATCAGAGAAAAGGTTTTGCAAGAAGAAATTGAGTTGAGGCAGATCAAGACAGATGATCAAGTTGCAGATTTGCTCACAAAAAGTTTGAGTTCAGGAAAGTTCGAAAACTTTAGACGTCAACTTAATGAAGTAAAAAGAATGGGAGCTGGTGTTGAGGGGGAGTGTTAAGAAAGCAACCCCATCCCATTCCTTTATCCAAGTCTAATTTATGATGTGTGTTAAATATTTGTTTATGTTGTGTGAGTTAGTGGGTGTTCAATGTTTGAGTTATACTTGTGTAGTGGGCACTAAAAGCTTATTTATGTGGTGTAAGTTACATTTGTGTGGTGTAGGTTTGGTTTAATTTTGTGTGGCTATGGTTACTTCTTGTAAACTATAAATAGCCCTCTTTGTTTGAGTTTTATGTATCCAAGTATCTAAGAATTCTAAGGATTCAAGAATCCTAGAATCAAAGAAAATATTAGTTCTTCATTTTGAGTGTTTATTTTGGTGTTCTTCTTCTTCAAATTAAAAGAAGTGTTATAGTGAGATTTGGTGTGGCTATAATACAAAAATTTATTTTGTTTGTTCATTGGCTCCTAAATTAGAGTATTGTACTCTAATTTGTTCAACAAATACTACTCCCACAATTTAAGGAGATACATTTTGCATTTTCCCAAGTGCTAATTTGAAACAATAATACTATATATACAAAGCTTATATACAATGTCTATTTATAAATTTGATGTGGTATCAAATGAATAGAATGACAAATATAAAAGTTTAGTATAATAAATATTGATGAGTGAGGTGGTATTAAATAAGTAATACCACATCAATTTTATATACAAACTTTATAAAGATAATAATATTCAATTTGAAAACTATAATAGATAAATTAATGAAATGCAAAATATTAATTGCAGTAAAGTCTAGAACAAAAATAAAGATTAAGGGCTTTTTCTTGCCCATTATTTATATCAAATCATGGTTAAACAAATTAAATGAAGAAACTTTTTTTTTGAACAAATTTAATTAAATCATAAACTTTTTCCCAAGATTCAAGGGCTCATTTTGAAATCTGAGGGTGCATTGTCTTAGCATTAACAATACAATTTTCCATTGTTAGTACTGTCTAAGTGGGAAATTTATTGATGCCCATGAGTAGTTTGATGAAATTCCTCCAAAAGAAAAAAAAAATGTTTGATTTTTGGAACACCTTAATGGGTATCTATTTTCATGTTTCCAAAGCAGCAACATGGTTTTAATTTTCCACATGCAATGTTGTATGTTTAAAAAGATTTCATTGCGAACATTCAAATACTGTTGGAGTAGTGTTGTTTTATAATTAGTTGCTGAGAAAAATATGTTGATGAAAAATTTGGTTGCTATGAAATCAAGGATGAAGAAAAGTGAAAATTATTTGATTGGTGGAATCAATGAGGTGTTTTTGGGAAGATAAAGTTGTTAAATTCATATGTTTCAGGATTAAGTAGTTTTTATATATCTCATAAATTTTTTCAAATCAGTGTATAAATAACATTTTTTAATTTTCTGTAAATTTCTTTTCTTCTTTTTTAGCAGGGATTGACAGCAGGAACGGTCATTGATGAAACTTATCAAAGGCGCTGATTTTCGGCTAAAAGTCAGGGACCCAATAATTTCCCTTCTTTTTAGTTTTATCATCATGCACGATGCATCTTTGGTGATCTTCCTGTAATTAATCATCTTTACTATTAAGATTGGAGATCTTATAGGTTGCAGTTTCTTGTTTCACTTTTCAAGCTATTGATTTGTTTGAGATTAAAAAAAAAATGTTGCAAGCAAAATGGAAGAGCGAACAATGATTGGACGTAAGGAAAATACTAGTAGTAGAGTGAAAAAGATAGAGAAAATGCAGAGACTTGATTTGGTATAACTGTACCATTCTTGGATGTCCTTTAGCTTGAAAAACAATTAAACAAAGTTTGAGATGATAAATGAAAAGCAGATTGCAGTGGTGCTAACAAAGCCGAAGACAAGAAGTACATATTCTCCATGATATAGTTTCATTGAATCAAACTTCTTAAATTGAATTAAACATTAACAGAATAGCTCAGCTGATAAATAATTGTACGTCAGGTAGAAGAGTATGAAACATATGATACAGTCAACCATGATTATGTTGCCAAATAGGACTACTTAATACAAACAACTTTGCTCTATGATATAAGCTGATAACTAAGAAGGTAAGACAAAGGAAATGCTAATAGAAGTCTTTAGAACCAAAATTAAATTATGAAAATGGCTACTATGGCAAGTAAATAAAGACGCTAGGATTTGATCCATCTCTTTTGAGAAAATCCAGACAAATCAAATTTTCAATTTGCTTATTGATTGTTGTGATGTAAGGCTTGAATGTCTTGCTCAATATCTTAACACACTCTGCAACCAGCTGTTGCTGGCACAACACTTTCCTACTTTTCATTATCATCACAAGTGCAGCATCAATGCTATATCGCCTATCCTTGTTAACATATTCAATAACACTCTTCCTTTCGTCAATAGGTGGTAGAGGGATCCTGATTCTCCTCATTCTTTCTCTGAACTTGGTGTTTGTTTTGAAGGCGTTAGTTTCAGAAATAGTCTTTGTATTGGGCATCTTGTTGAGGATTCTATACTTGGTGCAAGACAGGGAATGTAGAACTCTAACAAGATCATCATGGCTCAAGTTTAGCTGAGTTTTGATTGCCAAGAAGCTCAAACTCTCTGCATGGTTGAAAAGCAGAAGAGTAGAGGCTTGATAGGCTGATACAATTAGTTCTATAGGCTTCTCCTCAAATTTACCGTTGATGTGTCAGTTATCCAGTGAATATATCCGAGTTTCGTATGACAATCTATTTTTGGATAGAACTTCTTAAAAGCTTCTATATCCGAGGCCATCTCTGAAGGTCGCTTGAGATCCGCGGACTTATAGCTAGGCCAAATTCCAATTCCAAGAATTGTAACTGATAAACAAAATTGGGTTTTCGATTGAGGTTATTGCTAAACCATTTGTCAAGGCTGTTTTTATCTTCCCTTGCCATCATCAGATCGGTTAGCATCCCATCCAACTTTGACGTGAAGTAGGCACCGCATTGCCGCTTCAACATGGTAACAAGAGTTCTGTCATAGTCATTGCGATCGTTCCTGTCAGAAAGTAGTCGCCGAGCAACTTTTTCCTATAGAATTCAGCAAAAAGATCTCTATCATTGAGGTACCTAAGCAGCTTAAAGGCTTCCTCCAGAGTTTCTTCAACAGCTTCATCTCTAAAGTTCTCGCTACTGTCAGTCTTCTTGATGAGTTGGTCACAGAACGCAGCCAATAATTCTGCACTTGAAGCACCGACAATGTCTTCATTGCAAAATATCTAAAAAGCCTCCTTCAGGGCCTTGCTGAAGAGCTTGTAGTCTTCAGTAACATATGCCACGCAGTACTTGTCATGCAACTCTATGATTTTCCCAATACAACTCTGTACATCATCATTAGAAATATGGTTATGTGCAACTTCTTCAATCTGTTGAACCAAAGCTGTGACTTGATCAGTAATAACTGTTGGTGTTTAGCTCATATGAAAACAAAGTGGGAGAGATCCCACATTGCTTGAGAAGCAAAGTTGGGTCTCACATTGGCCTTATAAAAGAGGCCATGTGGGAGAAATATATGTGTCCCAAGTGAAATATCCTCTACCCCCTATATTTGTAAGGTCTCACATATAAGACCCCATAGTTTAAGGGCCTTTCGTAAGGACCTTAAAGTTTGTAATATTTATTTTTCCCCCTTTGATTTTGGGTATTTGTAGTATTGCCCAATTGTTTGGGTAATTATAGTTTGACCCAACTATTTGGGTAATTCCAGTTTGACCCAATAGTTGTGGTATTTGCATTGTGACCCAAAAGTTTGTAATTCTCTTTGAAGATAGTGAAAGTTTCTTCAGTGGTGCCCGAGGACGTAGGTACTAATACCGAACCTCGTTAAATCCTGGTGTGTATTCTATTTCTGCATTGTGGTTGATTGGTTGCCTCTTGAGTTGTTATTATATTCAATTATCTGGCATAGTTGTGGTTGTGCATTTGGTTGTTCTGTTGGTTACCGCTTCCGCTTGTGCATAATAATTGGTATCAGAGCCGAAGGTTTTGGGTAGTTAGTGGCTATTTCTTTGAAGCACTTGCTACTATTATAGGCTGTTGATTTTGGATTGCTAGTTATTGAATATAATAGTCTGTTTGGAGCTTGCTTATTGGTGATTTGTGTATCGAGCTTATTTGTGAGAGGTAGTAATGGCTTCATCGTCAACTGTACCTGAGAAGACAGTGACTGTGACAAATGCGAAAATAGATGTTGAAAAATTTGATGGTCGAAATAATTTCGGCTTATGGCAGAGTGAGGTGTTGGACGGGTTGTATCAGCAGGATTTGGATATTGTTCTGGAAGAAACAAAACCAGAAGATATCGATGCAAGAGATTGGGACAGGTTTAATATAAAAGCTTGTGGGTTGATTCGCTCTTGCTTGTGTAGAGAACAAAAGTATCCGTTCACTAAGGAGACATCTGCAAGCAAATTGTGGAAGGCGCTGGAGAACAAATATATGAAGAAAAGCAATGAGAATCGGCTGTACCTATTGAAGAGATTGTTCCGTCTCCAGTTGAAACCAGGTACGAGCATCAGTTCTCATGTTGATGAGTTTAATAAGTTAATTGCTGATTTGTTAAACTTAGATGAAACATTCAAAGATGAAATTAAGGCTATGCTATTGATTGGCTCACTTCCGGATGAATTAGATCATTTGTGCATTACTCTTATCCATGGAAAGATAAACTGTCTTTTGAAGAAGTTTGTTCTGCTTTGTTGAATTATGAAATTCGTAAGAAAGATCAAAGGGAACATAGGGATGAGTCAGTAGATGCATTGACAGTGAGAGGGCGTAGTCATAGTAGGAAACCAGGAAAAAGGGGAAAGTCTTGGTCGAGGGGTAGATTAGGAAAAGATGAGTGTGCCTTTTGTCGTGAGAAAGGGCATTGGAAGAAAGACTGTCCTAAGTTGAAAAAGAAAGATAAGGGCAAGACTGTTTTTGATGCATGTGTTGTTGAGCGTGAGGATGATAGTGATTCAGATATTTGTCTAGTTGGTCATCCATCCACTTTTGTTTCTAATGAGTGGATTATGGATTCGGGTTGTACTTATCATATGTGTCCACATCGGGATTGGTTTTTTCAGTTTGAAGAGCTTGATTGTGGAGTTGTGTATATGGGCAATGATGATATTTGCCATACTGCTGGGATAGGTTCGATCCGATTGAGGAATCATGATGGACTGACTAGAGTTCTGACAGATGTTCGGTATGTACCGAAGTTGAAGAAGAATCTCATCTCTTTGGGAGCCTTAGAATCTAAAGGCTGTGGTATATCTATTCGAGATGGTATTCTGAGGGTCACTTCAGGCGCTCTTGTGGTATTAAAAGGCATTAGGAGGAACAACTTGTATTACTATAATGGTAGTACGGTTATTGGATTAGCTGCTATGGTTTTTGATAATGATACAGATTCAGAGATCACGAGACTATGGCATATGCGTTTGGGACATGCAGGTGAGAAAGCCTTATTCAGTTTTATGAAACGAGGCTTATTGAAAGGTGCAAAGACCTGAAAGCTGGATTTTTGTAAGCATTGTGTTCTGGGAAAGCAGAAGAGAGTGAAATTTGGCACCGCTATTCATAATACCAAGAGTATTCTTAATTATGTTCACTCAGATGTATGGGGACCTACTAAAACCGCATCTATAGGAGGTAGGCACTACTTTGTTACTTTTGTTGATGACTTTTCCAGAAGAACTTGGGTGTACTATTTGAAATCAAAAGATGATGTACTTAGTGCTTTCCTTAAATAGAAAAAGATGATTGAGACACAGACTGGCAAGAAAATCAAGCATCTCAGAACAGACAATGTGGTGAGTATTGCAGTGATCAGTTTTTGAAATTGTGTCAAGATGAAGGTATTGTACGTCATTTTACTGTTAGAGGTACACCGCAGTAGAATGGGGTGGCAGAACGCATGAACCGGACATTGCTCGAGAAAGTTCGGTGTATGTTGTCCAATGCTGGGTTGGGCAAAGAATTTTGGGTTGAGGCTGTGACTTATGCGTGTCATCTCATTAATCGTCTACCTTCAGCTGCTATTGGTGATAGAACTCCATTGGAGGTATGGTCTGGACAACCTGTTTCTGATTATGATTCTTTACATGTTTTTGGTTCTACTGCATATTATCATGTGAAAGAATCTAAGCTGGATCCTAGAGCCAAGAAAGCAATTTTCTTGGGATTTGCTTCTGGAGTAAAAGGATATCGTCTTTGGTGTCCTAGTTCGAGGAAGATTATATCCAGCAGAGATGTGACATTTGATGAGTCTTCAATGTTGAAGAAATCAGAAAACCAGACAAAGGTGATTGGTACTCCACAGCATGTGGAGCATACTCAGCAGCAGGTGGAGTTTGAAACGACGACATTGAACCCAGTTAGATCTGTTGAGACAGATGTTGATACTCCTATGACAGAGGAAGATTTGGGAGATGATGGTGAGGGTTCTACTCACGAACCTCAACAGCAACAAGAATCTATTGCAGTTGATAGGCCAAGACGTGAGATTCACAGACCTGCTCGATTTGCTGATATGGTGGCCTATGCACTTCCAATTGTAGATGCTGATATTCCTTCCACTTATAGAGAGGCAGTCAGATGTTCTGAAGTTAATCAGTGGAAGACAGCTATGAGTGAAGAGATGCAGTCTCTTCAGAAGAATGAAACTTAGGAGCTAGCTCATCTACCGAAGGATAAAAAGGCAATTGGGTGCAAATGGGTATATGCAAAGAAAGATGGATTTCCTGACAAGAATGACATCCGCTACAAGGCAAGGTTGGTAGCTAAAGGCTACGCTCAGAGGGAAGGAATTGACTACAATGAGGTATTTTCTCCAGTTGTGAAACATTCTTCCATTAGAATTTTGTTGGCCTTGGTAGCTCAGATGAATATGGAACTAGTTCAACTTGATGTAAAAACTGCATTTTTACATGGTGACTTGGAAGAGGAAATCTATATGACTCAGCCAGAGGGATTCAAAGTTGCTGGTAAGGAAAATTTGGTTTGCAAACTAAAAAGATCGCTTTATGGTTTGAAGCAATCTCCCAGACAGTGGTATAAGCGATTTGATCGGTTTATGATGAGTCAGAAGTACACAAGAAGCAAATTTGATAATTGTGTGTATTTTTTGAGGCTACATGATGGTTCTTTCATTTATCTACTCTTGTATGTTGATGATATGTTGATAACTTTGATGAATGTCGAAGAAATTGCAAAGTTGAAGACTCAGTTGAATCGAGAGTTTGAAATGAAAGATTTGGGTGAAGCTAAGAAGATTCTTGGCATGAAGATTAGCAGAGATAGAGGGAGAAACAAGATTTGTTTGACTCAGAAGCAGTATCTAAAAAAGGTATTACAGCGGTTTGGCATTACAGAGCAGTCAAAACTTGTAAGTACCCCACTTGCTCCTCATATGAAGCTTAGTGCATCTTTATCTCCTAGTACAGATGAGGAACGAGAGTATATGTCTTGAGTTCCGTATGCTAATGTAGTTGGTAGCCTGATGTATGCTATGGTGCATACGAGACCGGACATTTCACATGCAGTTGGAGTTGTGAGCAGGTATATGCATGATCCTGGTAAAGGACATTGGCAAGCGGTGAAATGGATTCTACGGTATTTGTTGAGAACCGTAGATGTTGGCTTAGTCTTTGAGAGGGATGATACATGTGGTCAGTATGCTATTGGTTATGTTGATTTAGATTATACTGGTGATTTGAATAAACGTCGGTCGACAACCGGTTATGTGTTTACTCTTGCAAGAGCACCAGTGAGTTGGAAGTCTACTTTACAGTCTACAGTGACTTTGTCTACTATAAAGGCAGAGTATATGGCAATAACAGAGGCTGTGAAGGAAGTTATTTGGTTACAGGGATTACTGGATGAATTGGGAATTGGGCAGAAGAAGATCAGTCTTTATTCTGACAGTCAGAGTGCTATCCACTTAGCGAAGAATCCAGTGTTCCATGTTCGTACGAAGCATATTGATGTTCATTATCATTTTGTGCGGGAGATCATTGATAAAGGAAGAATCTTACTTCAGAAGATTGAGACTGCCGAAAATCCTGCAGATATGTTGACTAAAATTGTGACAGCGACCAAGTTCAGTTCAGTCATTGTTTGGACTTTATCAACATTGTACGAGTTTGACCGCGCCATTGGGCGCATTTGGAGGCGTTGCAGTTGTGATAGAGAATATGGGAAAAAGAAGAGTTTTGTGGTGGGTTGGCATATTCGCCAAGGTGGAGATTTGTTGGTGTTTGGCTCATATGAAAACAAAGTGGAAGAGATCCCACATTGCTTGAGAAGCAAAGTTGGGTCTCACATTGGTCTTATAAAAGAGGCCATGTAGGAGAAATATATGTGTCCCAAGTGAAAAATCTTCTACCCCTATATTTGTAAGATCTCACATATAAGACCTCATAGTTTAAGGGCCTTTCGTAAGGACCTTAAAGTTTGTAATATTTGTTTTTCCCCCTTTGATTTTGGGTATTTGTAGTATTACCCAATTGTTTGGGTAATTATAGTTTGACCCAACTATTTGGGTAATTCCAGTTTGACCCAATAGTTATGGTTTTTGTATTGTGGCCCAAAAGTTTGTAATTCTCTTTGAAGATAGTGAAAGTTTCTTCAGCGGCGCCCGAGGACGTAGGTACTAATACCGAACCTCGTTAAATCCTGGTGTGTATTCTATTTCTGCATTGTGGTTGATTGGTTGCCTCTTGAGTTGTTATTATATTCAATTATCTGGCATAGTTGTGGTTGTGCATTTGGTTGTTCTGTTGGTTACCGCTTCCGCTTGTGCATAACAATAACTTGTTTGAATATATTCACCATTGTCCCCAATCCTCTTATTATTTTATCGAATAGCCCGAACATCCTGCAAAGATCCTCAACTTTTTCTTCCCTGAGTAAAACATGGAATCCAGATTGCGAATTGTGAAGAAGTGCATTACAGTGAACCAACAGAAGCTCATATACGGGCTGCTTGTGTGCAACTAATGACACACCCTTTCTCTTTCTTTCTTCAAACACTCCTCTGCTTTTATCAAATAATCCTGACAAGAATCCTCTAAAATCCAGCTTGAGGCCATATTCGAATAGTACGAACTTGTATTTTCAATCATATATGCTCAAAATCTTGTTGGTAAACGTCCAACTCCACAAAAACATCCGAAACCTTTTTCAACAAAGCTCTATCAATTTGTTCTTCTTGACGTTTACTGCAAGAAAAAGGGTCTTTTGCATCGGGGTGAATGCTGACGCAATTCACCAGAACGCAAAAGTTCGGCAATTCACCCTAACGCAAAAGACCTTTTAATAAAATATATTTTTAATAAAATTACCATTTTACTCCTATTTTTAAAATTGATTCAAATAACAATTTTATTTTAAACATTTTTAATAAATTTACCATTTTATCCCTATTTTAAAATTGATTCAAATCACAATTTTACTTTTAAAACATTTTTAACAAATTACTATTTTATCTTTATTTTTAAAATTGATTCAAACTCCAATTTCACCCCTAATTTTTAATGAAAGGAAAATTACAATCCACCTGATTTTAAATGGACAAAAAATTACATTTTAACCCTGATTTTTAAATATGTAACTCACATTTCACCCTGATTTTTAAATGATGGAAAATTACATTTCCCCTTTGATTTTTAAATTTCACTCTTGATTTCTGCCAAATTCCGTATTGATGAAAAAATTACTATTTAACCCCTGATTTTTAAATTTATGAAAGAAAAATAATTACACGCCAATTTTAAAATAACAAAAAACTACAATTTCATCCCAATTACAAATTAATTTAGTATCAAAGCAGTTGACTTAAAAAAATAAATAAATAAGAAAAAGTTACTCTAGGATAAAGATTTCTGTCAAAATAGAACTTAACTGAAGATTTATAAATTTCATGCATAAATTTTGATGAGAACCAAACAGAAAATAGAACTTAGCTTAACTTTCAAACTGGAAAAAAAAAAGGCAACAATAGATCTTATTGACAACTGGATTCAATGCAACATCAAACAACAGCAAAAATGTTAAAACTTATAATCCAAAAATGTACACAAGTTCTATGAGAGCTTTTGCTAGTCCTTTTCTTGATTCTAGCTCTGTGATTCCTCTCTTCCTTCTACATCCACAAACCCAAAACAAACATAATCAGCTAATGTTTTAATATCACTAGCTACCAAAAAAAAAAGTCAAATATATGCCAACGCCAAACCAAAAGTCAAATATATGACATAAATATTAATTATTAATTAATATTATTAATTAATTAAAATACTAATTAATTATGGAAATAAATATTAATCAATTATTGAAACATTACTTAATTATTTTATTATTGGAATACTTAAACATTAAATAATTATTGAAATATTAATTATTTAATTTATTATTGAAATGTCAATTATTTAATTTGTTATTCAAATAGTAATTATTTAATTTATTGTTCAAATATTAATTATTTAATTTACCATTGAAATATTAATTAATTAATTATGACAATATAATCTACCGAAAACATAAATTGCATGTTCTAACATAATAGAACAATTAATTCGATTATGAAATTAATAGAAAAATCATCCGCAGAAGATAACAATTAATGACAAAGATTCAACATCATGGGTGCAACATAGGGTAGAAAAACAAATGTTCTGTTTTAAAATCAATAAGTTAATTAATCTAATGAAAACAATATAGCGCATAGAATAATAAAAGAAAGGGGATCTCACAGTTATTTGTCCAGGAATAATTTTAGAACAGAAGCTAACTTCAAATTTCTTTCTCCACTACTAGATAACCAGATCAAAGATGTTTCGTCCTGTGGTCATGCACAAAACCTAAATAAATCATGCAAGATCAGAAAAATGAAAGGAAAAACCTTATAAAGAAACAACACCACAAAAGCAGTACATAGCTAGTGATTAGGCATTGATAGAAAATGTAAAAATGTTTAAATAAATAGCTTAAGGTTTTTTATTTGACACTAAGAATGATTAATTTCTGGCTCAAGGTCCCTAAGGCAATCATATTAACAAGTAAATTCTACTAAGGCCACTGTACCGGCAACAAGATGCGGGAGACATAATATACAAAGATCTTAAACACGAAATAAGGAATAGAAACCAGCAAGTTGCGAAATAATAACCCCTCTCCTCCTAGAACTGACTTTACTACATGACTAAGGAACTTAATACCGTTTTAAGTACTTTTTTGCAGGAATAGAGACTTTGTAAGATCAAATATAAAGGAAAACCAAGCGTGCAAGAAGAGTCGGAGAACATTAAAAAAGTTTACAGATTAAGCAGTAATGATTCTAAAAAACATGCAGCAGCCTGATGATGGAATTGTTGGTGAAGAACAACAGCAGCTAAAGGGCTCTTATGAGCGGATTCTTACACCCTTTATGAGTACAAATTATTACTTTGGAACTTTTTACATAAAAATGGGGAAAAATGCGGGGAGGTGGAAGTATTGTTGCCGGAGCCTAAAATTTTATTATGTTTTTCACCATATGTTGAATCCTTAACAACTTTCATGAATTCGACCAACAAGACTAATAAGAACATCTGTAACCAACCAGACAGTTCATACAATCTACAACCAACAAATTCGTTTTAGTTGCTGCCAAAGTAGCCTAAAATTGGCAAAAAATTTCTTAAACCTAAGTTATTAGTTGCTAGGATCAAGAATCAAAGCATTATTAGAAAATATCAATCAGTATCTCACAACAATTACTTAGTATCTTGAAATTTTGGAACATATTTATCATAATTAATAGGAGAAATAGTCAGCACGGTTCAGCCATAATAAAACATCTAATCCATGCAAAAATACAATGAACCATGGATACAGAGCAGTAAGCATTGCACACTTACAGTACCATGCCCAATTAAAATTTGCTTACTAATTTTGTCCAATTAAAGAAATTTTAAACAGAGCGCATAACTAATTTCTTCTTTCATTTTATTTTTATTTTTATAGAGGACCCATCTTATTTTTAATACAAGTTGCAATTAATATCATTACAGCCTAATGAGTAATACTCGTTTTTCTTTCTTTTTGTTTAGCTCTCTAAAGCTAAAATAGGTACTTGTGCATCATATTCTCTCTGAAAGTTGCAATGCATAATATACTCAGTCATCATTCAGTTTCAAAACAGAGTCTTCTTCACATGTGGAACCAAAAAAAGCATGCAATGCAAGACTTAATTAAGGAAGATTGCTTTTGAAGTGAAGGCAAAACAGATCAAGTGGCATATATTGTTGCAACAAAATAGCCAAATGCATAACCACAAACTATGCCAAATAACTGAATATAATAGCAACTAAAGAGGACAACAAATCAACAAAAAATATAGACAGAGAAAGAACACCAAGATTTAATGAGGTTCAGTATTGTTACCTACGTTCTTGGGCGCCGCTGAAGAAACCTTTCACTATCTTCAAAGAGAATTACAAACTTTTGGGCCACAATACAAATACCACAACTATTGGTTTAAACTACAATTACCCAAATAGTTGGGCCAAACTGTAATTATCCAAACAATTGGGCAATACTACAAATACCCAAAACCAAGGGGAAAAAGCAAATATTATAAACTTTAAAGTTCTTAATAAAAAGCTCTTAAACTATGAGGTCTTATTTTAAAATCTTACAAATATGACGAGGTGAAAGGAATTTCAATGAGACACTTAAATGAGAAGAGTTGGCTTTAATTTATAAGCCCTAGCCTCTCTAACATAATGACTCCCACTCCATGTGGGATCCTTGCACATACATACAAATGGCTAAAGAGCCAAAACTCTAACAATTCTCTGCCTTGACGATTTAGCCTATCCACCACAAGACTCTTCTTTTTTTCATATTCTCTATCACAGTTACAACGCCTCCAAATGCATCTAATGGCATAGTCAAACTCGTACAATGTTGATCAAGTTCAAACAATAACTGAACTTGATCGTTGTCACAACCTTAGTCAACATATCTACGGGATTCTTGGCAGTCTTAATCTTTTGAAGTAAGATTCTTCCTTCATCAATGATCTCCCGTACAAAATGATACTGAACATTAATATGCTTTGTATGAACATGGAACACGGATTCTTCGCTAAATGGATAGCACTCTGACTGTCAGAATAAAGAGTAATCTTCTTCTGCCCAATTCCTAATTCATCCAGTAATCCTTGTAATCAAATAGCTTCCTTCACAGCCTCTGTCATTGCTATATACTCTATCTCTGTAGTAGACAAAGCCACCGTAGACTATAAAGTAGACCTCTAACTCAGTGGTGCTCTTGCAAGAGTAAACACATAATCGATTATCAACCGACATTTATCCAAATCACCAACATAATCAGAATCAACATAACCAATAGCATACTCACTACAACAAAAACGCGTTTTTGTGTCGGCCGAAAACTGACACATATCAAAATACATGTCGGTTTTTGCGTGACACGTATGGCCCTGACATGTATTCTATACGTGTCATTTGGTCAAACCGATACAAGAATATGTGTCGTTCAAAAACAGACATGTATTCACAAATATGTGTCAATTAGTAACGGATTTTATCAAATATGTGTCAGTAATTAAGCAACACATATTTTGTGTCGGTCAGTAAATGACATACCAGTGTCATTCTTTGACCGACACATATTATGTGTCTGTCAGGAATCGACATACCAATGTCATTCCGTGACCGACACATATTATGTGTCGGTCAGTGAACGACACTGGCGTGTCAAACTATGACCGACACATATGACTCCTGAATTATATGTGTCATACACTGAACGACACATAAATATTCACTAAGTGACACATATTTCGTTTTTTGGTGGACATATATGTGTTGGTTTCTGGTCGTATTTTTAAAAAATCTTAAACGTGTCATTCTCTGGCTGACACATATTTCGTGTCCTAAGTGACACATATTCCCTTTTTTCGTAAACCTTTATGTGTCGGTTTTTGGCCGACACAAATCTTTAAAAAATTACACAAAACTCAACAGACAAAAACACATTCCATAGCACTCTGCAAGGTGAATCAACTTTCAGACAGACAAAAAACGGGTGAAAGATAGCAAATAAGAGAGCGAGGACCCAGCAACATTAGCATAACACAAAACATATTCAGCTAATACCTAGCCAAGTCAGGCAGGTTGCAAGCTAAATCCAAAGAATAATGGTAATGGTGAAACTATAGAAAAGATTCAATGCATAGTTTGATGTAAAACAGAAAATTAGGACATAAGAGAATAGTTTTATGCTAGTAACAAAGAAAATCAAATGTGCACATGAAAGAAGCAGCATTATTGATCGTACCACTGAGCATTAGTCGTCTTTCTCTGTTGATGTATCTATGAATTATACTACATCATTCTGAATTTCATATTCTGTTGATGCAAACTTAATATTTAACAAGTGACATTGTTAACAAACTAGTGCCGGAATCGAACAAGTTCAATATACTTATATGTTCAACACCATACATATGCTTCAACTCTATATTTGCTATTATCTTTTGCCCCAAAGAATTTCAAGCATTGGAAAAAAGCTCAAGATTATGGTATGAATGGCACCATGAGGTGACCAATAGAAAGGAAGAAAGGCATTCATGTTCGTACAACAGAAACACTTATACTTGATGGTTATCAAAACTTAAGTAAATACACACTATTGCAATCAAAACAGCTTGATAGGTTAACTAAATATTTGCCATCCTAGTTATCTAGATAAAACTGCCAAAAATGCATAATACTACCTTGCCTGACGAAGAAGTTCAAAATTTCAACATAAAAGGAAAAGAAGTGTTTTACAAACTTGAAGAATAAATAGCAAGTAATTACCGATATCAGCATTGAATCAACTGAGGGCAAGACCGATAATGCATGCAATTCCAAATCCAATAATCCAATCCTTAGTTGAATCTCCAAATCTCAAAGCAGTAGACTTGACACCAACTATAAAATCATCTTCTTTATCCCAAATGCAAAGATATAAACAAACTTATATATAGAAAACGAAATGTAATCTATAGGATTTTACTCATCATATTAAATCTAAAAGCATGAAATCCTAAAATAGTAATGGGAATGTCATGTGTCTAAATCAATTAAATAGATTAATATTGCACAAGAATGAACAAATTCCTGAACTATAGTCTATAATTTTCAACCACAATATTTTATTTTTTCTAGTATCCTAACAAAGACCTAGCTCCACTTTAGGAAAAATAATCAGATATAATATATTTAATTAAGTTATGCTGGTTTCGTGAAAACTTGGAATTTAATAAAAAAAGAAAAAATGATTTCGAAAGAAAAAAAAGCTAAGATATAATCTTAACAACTCCAGTTAATGACATATCGACCACATTGATTTTATATTCTTTCTTTAATTATTATGATAGGCATTATAAAACAATATTTAATTTCCATTCTGAGTTAGGTTTAATTTCAATGATGAAGAGTAGGGTTGTATCACAAGTTCAAGAGAGCAGTCTATTGCAAATAACTGCAAGTGGACACTGAATGCACTAGAGAAAATAGAAATAGAAATCAAATTTTTCTTTAGGACAATTTACCTCAGGGTACAAGGTAGCGCCCTTCAGGAGACACGGTTGGGGAACTATGGTATACAAGATGAGAGCCATCGAAAGAAGGGGCTGGAATGTGAAGTATCCATAGCACATGCTTTGAATAATGGACATCTTTGACATTCCATATGTGAGAGGGCTAAACCTGGACAGCGCTACTTGAATTAATTCAGAGCTCTACTTCATAAGTTGTACCATGGCATCCTTCATATCAATGGTGGTGCAACCTAAGAAACATGGCCTTTCCAGATATAGATACACAGAAATCCACCCTTTGCAGTGTAAGAGATACCCAGTGAATGTACTCTCCAACAAACAATCATACGAAAATCCTATCTGTATTCAAGAATCATGGCTTTAAGCTTCATTTATTTGGCACAAGAAAAAACATCAGGAAAGATAAATGAAATTTTTGTAGAGTAGATCACTTGCCTCTTTCCCCCATTTTGTGATTGTTTCATAAGCATAGGAGGCCAACAGTTTAGCCTCTTCTAAGATGGAAGCTGATGAATCTTCATTTCTTGTGATATCTTGTTCCTTTCTAGGCTTAAACGAATCTATTAGCTTGCTAGAAGTACCAAAGTTCTTTTCAGGTTCAGAAAGATGCTTGTCTGGCATACAAACAATAAAATATAAAAATTTCCTCAGAACATTTCATCATAGTACACATTTGAAAGACAAGAAGATAGAGAAATGACTTTCACAAAATATAAAATGTTAACATGGTTTTAGCTCTCAAATGGTAATCAATTTAAGCCACTTCAGTGAACATTCTTACCTTCATGATTTGGAGTCTCGTATAATGCATTTCTCTTCATGTAAAAGCCAGTACCCGACAGCAGTGGTCCTTTTACCCCATCCATACCTTGCCACTTCGTCTGCATTTATGAATAAATAATTTAAAAAAACTTTTTCATTTTTTATGGACCTGTGCTGCCAAATCCTTGGCATTGCTCTTAAATTAATTTGAATTAATAGGAATGTGACTTGTTTTAAGTACCGTATATGCTGATCTAGCTTGGCCATCATAGATATCATTCTTGCTAACGTTGTAGAATACTTGTGGATATTGAACGAAAGCAAGAGAGTGAGACATCTGGGGATCAAGATGAAAGCACATTGCTTGTCGAGCTGAGGTTGGATCATTGCAGAACATGTCACAGTCCAACACCAATATGTCGGGGCTATTGCTGATTATACCGGAAACCCAGAGCTGCAACAGAATATAAATATTTATAGCTGGCTGTAATACTTATGTATCAATATATTTATAAATGTATGAGATACACATAAAATGCTTGAATTTAGAAGGGAGTTGAGAGCTTCAGCTTTGAAACGATGAGGAAAGGATGGTCTTATTTCACGTGACTAATGAAGGCATCTTGGTTTGGTCTTCTTTATTCTCTTCATTCTTTCTGTTGTCATGTATCATCTACAAGAAGCAACCAATGCACAAAGTTAACAAAATCCTCCTTTCCCTGCTGCGATTTGAGTTTGATTCTTATTTCATAAGAAGATTAAACTAATTAATTTGTTTAAAGCTAGTGATCAAATTAAAATACTATTCTAGCTCAAAGTAAATAAATTTATCAGATATAGTGATTAATTCATCTTTCTATAAAATTACTTTTAATTGATTAGCCTAAGATTTAATATTCAATCCAAATTAAATCTATTTTATTTCTATTTTCAAAATTGTTCACCCATTTTGGTGAGATGATGTATATGGTCATTAGAAATTGTGATCAGAACAACAACTTTAGGAATTTTTATTTTGCCAATTTCCAAATTCACAAATTGTCGTCCGAATGTTTTCAGAATTGGTCCAAATCACTATCATAGCCTTTGGACTTATCTTTTGAAATAATAATAATAATAATAATGATATAAAGTAGCTTTTATATATACCCAATTGAATTAGAGCCCTATATATACAATAGCAAATCTCTTGTTGCTTTATTTTTCACTAAGGGATGATCGATGACAGATGCAAAGGACAAGCGCAAAACGATGTCCATTAGAAATTAATAATAAAACAGATCAAATGAAAGTTGCTGACTGCATAAGAAATTGCTAATAGCAATAGCATTGTTAAATAGTTTCTGGTTGCCTCATTTCCTCATCGAGATCAGTTTGTCCAGGCTGTGTAAGCCACTATTCTGTCTTTTTTCTTTGATTAGTTCTTCCATTTATGGATGTTCAAAGTTTTGATGGTAATTATATGTTTATGGATTAATCATGTTTTCGATTAGGGCAAAATATTTTTAGATATCCTAAGGTTTTGGATTTAGTGAATAGTGATTCCATTTTACATATTAACATACAAATCTAAAGAGAAATGATCTTTTGATATAAAAGTTTAACACAATTTATTGACATAAATTTAGGACCATTGATCTCATTAAATCTAATGGTTGAGATTGAATGTCAAAAATTTTTTTTAATACTGTCTAATTCATTAATCATCTCAACTATTGATTTTTTTTAAGTCGATAACTAAAAATTGGTGATATGTGTGTGTGTGTGTTTGTGTGTGTGTGTGTAATATTAATATGTAGGAGAAAAGTTGATTTATTTTAGTTTTAGTTTTTTAATTTTTTAATATATGTAGTTTTTTGGATGTGAATTTGAATTTTTAATCTTTTATGTTGAAATTGGGAGTTTGTTTTAACAACCATACAATACAAACCATTTTGCAAACAACAGAACTTTATATAGGTAATTGAAATTTAAGGACCTTGATGCACTAAATCCAAACCTTAAAAATTATCTCTTTGTCTTTGATAATTTGTTGTCTTCATTTGGACTTTATTCTCACCATAAAATAACTCCAATCATTAAATAAATTTGCGTGATATCTCTTCTAGTGTAAATAAATTACTCCAGTAACCAACCCTACCAAGAATGTGAGACCTGCATAACTACAGAAAGCTTGCAAATAACTGGTTGACACTCTCAAATGTCATTTTTGATTGATTATTTACTCAAACTATCTGTTATTTCAAGATGATAGCAGTTACTGTGAATTTGAGAGAGCAAATAAAGATGCGGAATAATAATAAGAGCAAAAGTAAAAATTAAAATTAAAAAAAAGAATTGTTGCAGAGAAAAGGGATGAAAAATGTCTCAAGACAGCTATAAAAGTAGCCATTTGTTTGATTTCTAATTACTTCAAAAAGTTTCACATATTGATACATGTTTGAACAAAATAAATAAATAAACTGCATTAAAAAAATATAAATTTCAAAAAGTTTATCATTTTCCAAAAGGAAAAGGAAAATAGAAAATTTGTTTAAGCGTGTATCACATACTTTCTAATGGAAAAACTAAGCTTTAATTTATTTTTTTTAATACTGTAACAATAAAATTTCACAATGAAATACTGAATATCTGATGCAGAAGGATCTTGCTTACTTTTACAATAGGCAAGTTTACAGAAAACTTTGGGCTCTTGATGAGTGAATGCAGATCAAGGTCTAGGCATTCGAAGACAAGATACACATATTTCCCACTGATCCGTACATCTAGCAACCTGCAGTCAATCTGTCATAAGAAACCTGAAAAAAGTGCTTTCTTACTAGTATATTTAATTAATGGCACGTCAAACTAAATGGTAATGCTTGCTATGACATTATTCAGAGGAAATAACAAAAGCATTTTACATTAGAAATTATCTTTAATAATGCGAAATTCAACTTCCAAAATGTAATTCTTAGAAACAGATATATGCTGAAATCAAAATAGATTCCGTTCATGTAGTGATACCATTAAAAGATCTATCTCATATTACAATCAGAAATTAAAACTGCATTAGTTCAGTCATGAAAGGAAGAGGTGCAGATGACTAACGCTATTATCACACACGCAAAAAAAAAAAAAAAAGAAACATCGGTACTAAAAAAAATCATTGGCTCATTAAGACATGTATGAACTGCACGAATACGTGAATGGCATTCCTAAGACAAGTATATCATTAACTATAACCGATTAGAATTCAGTTCTTACTAATTTGAAGTTCTTTTTTGGCGTGCATCTCACTGTAAGTTTTATTTCTAAATTAATTGAAACCCAAACATCAACGTTAAGTACATTCCATTAGATTTTCAAGGTAAAGCTCTAGGGCAGGAGACCTGTTAGAACTGATGTACAAACGATGACAAACTATAAGACTGCAAAGGAACAAAATTCATTAGAATTAAATGGAAATAAATAGTTGATTCCAAAGTCCCATTGGACAAACTGTGAGGATTTGTTCCCTTACAAAAATTAAAAAAAAGTAAATAAATAAGAAAATTGGTAAATTATTTTCATCTACGGTAAATTATCTTCGTCTACAAAACATTTTCCACATGTAAAAGAAGTTCTAACAGAGAAAACTAAAACATGCTTCAGTCTAAAATTGCATTTTGCAATTCTAACACTCTCAATTCCAGCAACCCCTTGTCAGCATTGATTTTTATTTTTCTTATTCTTTCTCTTTTAGATATATAGATAGATAGATACATACATACATACATACATACATATATATATATACACACACACCCAAAGTGACGTTTTGAAATAAGCAAATTGTAGAAGTAATACCTGACAACGTTGTCATGTTTCATCTCTTTGAAAAGGGAGACTTCTCTTATCACATACGCTAGCACACCTTCGAGCTCTTTGTCAATAGTGATCATCTGTCGATTAACACATTGGTAAACTATGCCGTATCCGCCTGAGCCTATCTTCTTAACCATCTTGTAGTTCCACAACTTCACGTTCTCCATTTTACAAGAAACTACACAAGAACAAGAAAAAAAAAATAGGACAATTATAATAGAATGATAAAGCAAACTTGTTCTGGCAACATTCTTTATGCAAAAGATTTCTGAATTGTAAGTTCCATTTCAAGAAAAGCTAAAAAATAAAACTATAAATTGAAGGCAAAGAAACAAAGCCTTTAATTGATTAACAGACTCTCAAATACAAGAAATAGAAAATGCGTCATCAAGAAGCGGAGAACTACAATGTCGTCCCGCTAACGTTAACAGGTGAGATCCAATGGCTCACAATTTTTATAAAATTAAAAAAGAAAAGAAAAAATCGCATCATCTACTACCATAGCAAGTCCACAGCAACAGAGAAATCAAACGAATCAGATCTTACCTCAACAAAGTAGCCAAATCAAAATTTACAACAAAGCTAAATAAAACCTCACAAATCTATGTTATTAAAAATTTAACTAACATAATTTAATCTAAATCATAGCTTAGAAAATACTACAAAATAATAACAAAAAAAGCAATAGATTTGATAAAACAAACTGATTGGTGCCACTCACATAAAGCAAAACCTTCTTCTTCGACTCTATCTCAGTTAGACTCGAAAAAATTGGACCATTGAAAATGAAGACTTTGGCATCGCCATATCAATTTTCATTACTATTACCATTCTTGATATGAACCATATTAAAGAGAGGCTAAGGGAAGGCAGGGTCAGGATTCTTGTAACCGAGATCTCAGGAGATTAGTCATCATCTACAGCAATGCCACCGTGGTCAATGGAGAAATCATTGGAAAAATCTGATTTCCACTGCCTCAAAGCCACACACTGCCTAAAAATTCACTCCCACAAACCCCATTGACTAAAAACCCATGGCAACAAAGATGAGATGCAACAGAGATTTTAGACACAAGACGAGATGAGAGGAGAGAAAGATTTCAGAGATGCAAAAAAGGTAGAGTTCAGTTGAAGAGACGAGAGAGAGTCATGTGATGAGAGGCGGCTAGCTTAACCAAAAAGGGGGTAAAGTGGGAGAATTTAGGTTAATTTATATTATGGCATTTAGCGTAATTTTGCAGAGAATAGGAAAGTGACATATAAATAAAAAAAGGGGTTTGACTTTTTATACGTGACCCTTTTTCTGAAAACCGACACATAATTCATGAAGGGCAGTGACACAAAAGGTCAAAATTCTTGAAGTGACTGATCACATGTATCATCCTTCTCAAAGACTAAGTCAACATCTACGGTTTTTAGCAAATACCATAGAATCCACTTCACTGCTTGCCAATGTCCTTTACCAGGATCATGTATATACCTGCTCATAACTCCAACTGCATGTGAAATATCGGGTCTTGTACACACCATAGCATACATCAGGCTACCAACTGCATTAGCATATGGAACTCGAGACATATACTCTCGTTCCTCATCTGTACTAGGAGATAAAGATGCGCTAAGGTTCATATGAGGAGTAGGTGGGGTACTTATAGGTTTTGACTGCTCTGTAATGGCAAACCGTTGTAATACCTTCTTCAGATACTGCTTCTGCATCAAACAAATCTTGCTTCTCCTTCTATCTCTACTAATCTCCAAAGCTAGTACCTTCTTAGCTTCGCCCAAATCTTTCATCTCAAACTCTGGATTCAACTGAGTCTTCAACTTTGTAATTTCTTCAACATTCGTAAAAGCTATCAATATATCATCAACATACAAGAGTAGATAAATAAAAGAACCATCACGTAGCCTCTGAAAATATACACAATTATCAAATTTGCTTCTTGTGTACCTCTGGCCCATCATAAACCTATCAAATCGCTTGCACCACTGCCTCAGAGATTGCTTCAAACCATAAAGCAATCTTTTCAGTTTGCACACCAAATATTTCTTACCAACAACTTTGAATCCCTCTGGGTGAGTCATAAATTTCCTCTTGCAAGTCACCATGTAAAAATGCAGTTTTACATCAAGTTGAACTAGTTTCATATTCATCTGAGCTACCAAGGCCAACAAAATTCTAATGGAAGAATGTTTCACAACTTGAGAAAATACCTCATTATAGTCAATTCCTTTCCTCTAAGCGTAGCCTTTAGCCACCAATCTTGCCTTGTATCAGACGTCATTCTTGTCAGGAAATCCATCTTTCTTTGTATATACCCATTTGCACCCAATTGCCTTTTACCCTTCGATGGTTGAGCTAGCTCCCAAGTTTCATTCTTCTGAAGAGACTGCATCTCTTTGCTCATAGCTATCTTCCACTGATCAACTTCAGAATATCTGACTGCCTCTTTATAAGTGGAAGGAACATCATCACCTATAATTAGAAGTGCATAGGCAACCATATCAACAAATCAAGCAGGCCTGCGAATCTCATATCTTGGCCTATTAATTGTAATAAATTCTTGTTACTGTCTAGGTTCCTGAGTAAAACCCTCTCCATCATCTTCCAAATCCTCCTCTGTCACAAAAGTACTATCATCTATCTCAACAGGTCTAATTGGATTCAATGTTGTCGTTTCAAACTCCACCTGCTGCTGAGTATGCTTCACCTGCTGTGGAGTACCATTCACTTTGGTCTGGTTTTCTAATTTCTTCAACATTGAAGACTCATCAAATGTCACATCTCAGCTGGATATAATCTTCCTCGAATTAGGACACCAAAGACGATATCCTTTTACTCTTGAAGCAAACCCCAAGAAAATCGCTTTCTTGGCTCTAGGATCCAGCTTAGATTCTTTCATATGATAATATGCAGTGGAACCAAAAACACGTAAAGAATAATAATCAGAAACAGATTGTCCAGACCATGCCTCTAATCGAGTTCTATCACTAATAGTAGCTGAAGGTAGAAGATTAATGAGATGACACGCATAAGCCACAGCCTTAATCAAAAATTCTTTGCCCAACCTAGCATTGGACAACATACACCGAACTTTTTTCAGCAATGTCTAGTTCATGCGTTCTGCTACCTTATTCTACTGTGGTGTACCTCTAATAGGAAAATGATGTACAATACCTTTATATTGACACAATTTTAAAAACTGATCACTGCAATACTCACCACCATTATCTGTTCTGAGATGCTTGATTTTCTTTTTAGTTTGTGTCTCAATAATCTTTTTCCACTTAAGGAAAGCACTAAGTACATCATCTTTTGATTTCAAGCAGTACACCCAAGTTCTTCTTGAAAAGTCATCAACAAAAGTAACAAAGCAGTGCCTACCTCCCATAGATGCGGTTTTGGTAGGTCCTCACATATCTGAGTGAACATAATCAAGAATACCCTTAGTATTATGAATAACGGTGCCAAATTTCACTCTCTTCTACTTTCCTAAAACACAATGCTCACAAAAATCCAACTTGTAGGTCTTTGCACCTTTCAATAAGCCTCGTTTTACCAAACTGAATAAGGCTTTCTCACCTGCTGCATGTCCCAAATGCATATGCCATAGTCTAGTGATCTCTGAATCTGTATCATTGACAGAAACCATAGCCGCTGATCCAATAACCGTACTACCATTATAGTAATACAAGTTGTTCCTACTAGTGCCTTTCAATACCACAAGAGCGCCTAAAGTGACCCTTAGAATACCATCTCGAATAGATAACGCACAGCCTTTAGATTCCAATACTCCCAAAGAGATGAGATTCTTCTTCAACTTTGGTATATACCGAACATTTGTTAGAACTCTAGTTAGTCTATCATGATTCCTTAATCGGATCAAACCTATCCCAGCAGTATGGCAAATATCATCATTGCCCATATACAAAATTCCACCATCAAGCTTTTCAAACTGAAAGAACCATTCTCTATATGGACACATATGATAAATACAACACGAATCCATAATCCACTCATCAGAACTAAAAGTGGATGGGTAACCAACTAGACATATATCTGAATCACTATCATCCTCATGCTTAACAACACATGCATCATAAACAACCTTACCCTTATCTTTTTTTTTTCAACTTAGGACAATCTTTTTTCCAATGCCCTTTCTCACAATAAAAGGCATACTCATCTTTTCCTAATCTACACCTCGACCAAGATTTTCTCCTTTTTCCTGGTTTCCTACTTTGACTACGCCCTCTCACTGTTAATGCATCTACTAACTTTTCCTATGTTTTCTTTGATCTTTCTTATGAATTTTATAAATCAATAAAGCAGAACAAACTTCTTCAAAGGGCAGTTTATTTTTCCTATGGATAAGAGTAATGCACAAATTATCTAATTCATTCGGAAGTGAGCCAATCAATAGTATAGCCTTGCATTTATCTTTGAAGGTTTCATCCAAGTTTAACAAATCAGCAGTTAACTTATTAAACTCATCAATATGAGAATTGATGCTCGTACCTGGTTTCAACTAAAGACGGAACAATCTCTTCAATAGATACAGCCGATTCTCATTTCTTTTCTTCATATATTTATTTTCCAATACCTTTCACAGTTTGCTTGCAGATGTCTCTTTTGTGAATGGATACTTTTGTTCTCTACACAAGCAAGAGCGAATCAGCCCACAAGCTTTTATATTCAGCCTGTCCCAATCTCTTGCATTGATATCTTCTGGTTTTATTTCTTCCAGAACAATATCCAAATCTTGCTGATACAACTCATCCAACACCTCACTCTACCATAAGCCGATATTATTTTGACCATCAAAATTTTTAACATCTATTTTTACATTTGTCACAGTCGCTGTCTTCTCCGATACAATTAATGATGATGTCATCACTACCTCTCACAAATAAGCTTGATACACAAATCACCAATAACCAAGCTCCAAACAAACTTTTATATTCAATAACTAGCAATCCAAATTCAACAACCTAGAATAGGAGCAAGTGCTTCAATGAAATAGCCACTCACTATCCAAAACCTTAGGCTCTGATACCAATTTTTGTGCAATGTGGAAGCGATATCAACAAAATAACCAAATGCACAACCACAAACTATCCCAGATAATTGAATATAAAAGCAGCTAAAGAAAGCAACCAATCAACCAACAATGCAGAAATAGAAAGAACACCAAGAGATTTAACGAGGTTCGGTATTGTTATCTGCGTCCTTGGGTGTCGCTAATTAAACCTTTCACTATTTTCAAAGAAAATTACAAACTTTTGGGTCACAATAAAAATACCACAACTATTGGGTTAAATTACAATTACTTAAATAATTAGGCTAAACTGTAATTACCCAAACAATTAGGCAATACTATAAATATCCAAAACCAAAGGAGAAAAAAGTAAATATTACAAACTTTAGGGTCCTTAATAAACGGCCCTTAAACTATGAGGTCTTATATGAGACCTTACAAATATGATGGAGTGAAGGAGAATTTCAATGGGACACTTAAATGAGAAGTCTTGGCTTTAATTTATAAGCCCAAGCCTCTCCAACACAATGACTTCCACTCTATGTGGGATCCTTGCACATACATATAAATGGCTAAAAAGCCAAAACTGCAACATCTATGGTGTTCAACCCTCCCCATACTTTTCGCAAAATTTTCTTTTCACAGGTTTAGTGTTTCACAAGTTGAGCAGTATACATGTTTCTACTTTCTATTCTTGTCATATGAATCATCTAACAAAAATTAAAATGTAATTGTTCGTTTACAAAGGGGTTATCTTCATAATATAGTATGCTACAGATTCCTTATTTATATTGAATGGTTCAATGAAAATTGTTTTTGATGTTTATTATTAAATTCTAGATTGTCGTGATTATGTTTAGATGACTAGAACTTCATGTTGAGCTTGGAAGAGACCTCTGAAAAGGTTTTATTAGAGTAGACGAACTCAATTGATAAATATATGGATGATATTTGAGCAACTAGTTGCTACAAATTGCGACATCTGAGGCTTGCAATCATGAATATAAATTATTTCTCTCAAATCATATATGACAAGTTTCTTGTTTAGCTATCATTTTATATTAAATCAAAATTAAAAATATAACAGTCAAATTATATCCTTAAATATTTACTCTCCTAATGACTAATTCCAATGAAAATTAAATACAATACTATTTTCAATTCAATATTTTATTTATTACTTCTTAGAATGGATAAGCCACCCAAATAGTAGCAACATCTCTTATTTCATAATTCATGTTCATTTTTAATTTTTATGCATTTATTATATCGCACTCTTTCATATTCTTGCAATTAACAAAAATAAAAAATTATTTCGATGCAATTTCAATTCCAGGGTTCTATCACTCAATGTTAAATTGTATTATTTTAAATTCTTTCAATTATTTTTTATGCCATATTATTTTGAATTATTTAATTTGTAGTTTTAGACATGTGTATTATAAAATATCAATCCAAATATAAACAATTTAAGTGAAAAAGAGATTAGAGTTCTTACAAGAAACTCGTGGTAAAATTTTACAAAATAATAAAGAATATAATGATGAAAAGTTGGTAATTAAATACAGCAAATATTAAAAAATCCATAGATAATAAAAATTATCAGAGAAAAATAAACATAATTCTAATTGTACACATAAAACACTCCCTTGAAAAAACCATATAAAATATTTTATATATACAAGAAAACAAGACGAATAAATAAAATTCGATATAAGAATTTTTAATAATTAATTTTTATTTTGAATATAAAGGTTAGGGATGTCAAAATAGTCTTGCAATTAAAATGACATAATTTTTAATAAACTAAAACATAAAACCATAAAAAATAACATAAAATAAAATCATGTAGTATAAATATAATATAAAACAATACGTAGTATAAATATAATATGAAACAATCACTAAAATGGCACGATAGGAATATTTGCATTTATATTAACGATAATTTCACATACATTAGCAATAAAAGCTATTTTTGCCATAGGCACCTATATTCTTGATTTGGCCCTAATTCATGTACCTCCAACTTCCTTCTTCTTTGCCTTTTTACTCAAATATGACAACACTTGTTCAACATGAAATCATTTGATATAAATTTAATACCACTTTGTAACTCTCGATCAATGTATCCCCACTCCAAAAACTGCAAATGTAAGGAGATTTTCCTCAAGGAATTGCCAAGCTTCTCCTTATTTTCTTTATACTCGGCAATAAACTCAAATACACTATCAATGCTATAATTGCAAGGAAAGAAAAAATCATTGACACAATTAGCAAACGTGCCAATGCCCTTGGCCCTAAACAGTTCAAAGGAAGACCTAAATTTCCTCACATAACAAATAGATCCATGGTGTGGGAGAGTAAAGATTGAGTAAAGGAAACAAGACTTAATTAAGGAAGATTGCTTTTGAAGTTAAGGTGAAACAGATCAAGTGACATTTATGACGTTCAACCCTCTCCATACTTTCCACAAAATTTTCTTATCACAGGTTTAGTGTTTCACAAGTTGAGCAATATACATATTTCTACTTTCCACTCTTATCATATGAATCATTCAACAAAAACTAAAATGATAATTGTTTGCTTTACAATGGGGTTATCTTCATAATATAGTATGCCATAGATTCTTTATTTATATTGAATGGTTCAATGCAAATTGTTTTTCATGTTTATTATTAAATTATAGATTGTCATCATTATGTTTAGATGACTGGATCTTCATGTTGAGGTTGCAAGAGATACCTAAAAAGATTTTATCCCACTAGACTAACTCAATTGATAAATTTATGGATGATATTTGAATATGAAGCTAGTTGTTACATACTGTGACTTCTGAGGTTGCAATCATGAATATAACATTA
Organism: Boswellia sacra; assembly: GCA_013180625.2. NCBI lineage: Eukaryota > Viridiplantae > Streptophyta > Magnoliopsida > Sapindales > Burseraceae > Boswellia > Boswellia sacra. The sequence goes on from SNVD02000339.1 coordinate 80,232, forward strand.
TTTCTATCAAATCATATATCAAAAATTTCTTGTTTAACTATCATTTTATATTAAATTAAAATTAAAATAGAAAGTCAAATTATATCCTTAATATCTAATTTCCAAATGACTAATTCCAATGAAAATTAAATGCACAATACACTATTTTCAATTCAATATTTTATTTATTATTTCTTAGTATGGATAAGCCTCCAAATAGTAGTAACATCTCTTATTTCATAATTCATGTCTATTTTTTCAAAAATCAAATATTATTATGAGAATAAAAGCTTTCAATGTTTATGCATTCATTATATCAAAAATTCAAAATTTTACTCTTTTAAATCACACTCTTTCATATCCTTGCGACTAACAAAAATAAAAGATTATCGCGATACAATTTCAATTCCAGGGTTCTATCACTCGATGTTAAATTGTATTATTTTAAATTTTTTAAATTATTTTTTTATGGCATATTAGTTTTGAATTATTTAATTTTAGTTTTATATGTAAAATATCAATCTAGATATAAACAATTTAAGTAAAAAAAAGATTAGAATCCTAACGAGAAACTCTCCGTAAAATTTTTAAAAATAATAAAGAATTTAATGATGAAAAGTTGGTAATTAAAATACAACAAATATTAAAAAATCCATAGATAATAAAAATTATCAGCAAAAAATGAACATAATTCTAATTGTACAAATAAAAAACTCTCTTGAAAAACCTTATAAAATATTTTATATATACAAGAAAATGAGATAAATAAATAAAATTAGATATAATAATTTTTAATCATTAATTTCTTATTTTGAATATAAAGGTTAGGGATGTCAAATTGGCCATCAAATTAAATTGACATATTTTTTAATAAACTAAAACATAAAACAATAAAAAATAACATAAAATAAAATCATGTAGTATAAATATAATATAAAACAATACTTAGTATAAGTATAATACAAAACAATCACTAAAGTAGCACAATAGAAATATTTACATTTATTTTAACAATAATTTCACATACATTCGCAATAAAAGCTATTTTTGCCTTAGAAACCTATATTCGTGAGCCGACTCTAATTCCTTACCTCCAACTTCCTTCTTCTTTGTCTTTGTTCTTAAATATGGCAACAATTGTTCAACAATGAAATTATTTGATATAAATTTAATACCACTTAGTAACTCTCCATCAGTGTATCTCTTACTCCAAAAACTGCAAATATAGGGAGATTTTCCTCAAGGAATTCGCAAAGCTTCTCCTCATTTTCTTTATACTCAATAATAAACTCAAATACACTATCAATAATGTAATAGCAAGGGAAGAAAAAAATCGTTGACACATTTTGAGGCCCTAGGCAACTGGGTAAGGCTGGCCCTGGATACTTGACAAGCGGCTGCTAGATCTGATTGAATTTGCTTTCAATTTTTTCGTCTTTTATAAATAGACAAACTTTACTCTTTATTTCGTTAAAAGCAACGTATGGCATAAGGGTAAATTAGTAATTTCCCAGACAAAACAAGAAAATTTTGAATGATAATTTAATTCACCCCTGAAGTTTCGAAGTTTTGATCACACTCCCTAAGTTTTTGAAAATTTCGCTTTTCCCCACTGCTGGGTGACAAACTTTAAATTTAACTGAAAAATACTGTCAATATTACTTTTTTCATAACTTTAAGATCTTAAAAAAAAAAAAGAAACTCATTCCTAATCCTCTCATCACCAACTGAGCTCTATTGCATACAATAACAGCAAAAACACCAATCTTGCACCAGAGAAAGAAGTGCGGTGGAGGACTCGAGGAGAGCAGACTCATAAGAATTTGGGGTAGGGTGTGATGGTGATGGATGGCAGGGTGGTGAGTGTGGGTCATTAATATTCAACTTAAATTTTAAGATCAAGATTTATAAACTTGATTAGTTAGCCAGGGTTATTTTGTTGATTCTGTTGTGTAAAATTGCTAGTTTTTCCTTTCTCCGTTAAATCTAACCTTTAATGTTCAGTGTTAGAGGGTAAAAGTTTGACACTTGTAAAAACTCAACAGGCATCATTAATTTCATGGACCCTTTAAAATTGTTATTAACAGAAATATTAAAAACATATTTTAAAAAAGATTAAATAATTGAAATCGAACTATTTTAATTTATTTAATTTTCTTCCACCCTTTTGATTAAATAACAAGCGGAGATGCTTTCAAGAAAGCAGTACAAGGAAGAAAGGAATCATCATCAGATAGATAGATACTCTTAACAATCATCCGAAAATGCTCGAGATCAAATAACTTAGTAATATTGATTGAGGAAACTACCTTACATACATTAAACAATATAGATTTATAGATACGAGCTCCATAGACACTACCCAACAAAAATTTATCTCATATATTAAGAAAGCCCTAGATAGGGCAGAATGGCACAAAGATTTCAATTAGCCAACCCCAATTACTTCGGATCAAGATTAATTTGAGTTGATTTAAGTTGATAGGAACATCACTTCTATTCATGAGGTTTCCTAGGTGCTTAAAACAAGTTCATCAAATACCAGTCTGACCAGAAGGAAAAAAGAAGAATAAAGAGGATGAATTCAAAGTTCACCTAATTGGGTTATGTGAAGGGCCCAGAGATCTGACATTACCACCAAGAGAATATAAGCAAGCAAAGTAGGCATATTACTTTGTTTGTTGATTGAGGAATAGTTATGGTCTTACCCAAGGTCAAATTTTCAATCATCTTTCTGAGTGCAGAATTGAGAAATGTAAAGAGGGAAGGGAAGTCAAAGAAAATATAGGTAAATCCAATAGAAATATAAAGACACTACATAGAAAGAAACAAAAGGAAAACTTCATTGCGCTTGCTCTTTATCAGCTCCATTTATTACATTTTTCTACTTCCATGTTGTTCTCCATCACCATGGTTAAACTTCTGGCTTCAAGCCATTTTTCTAGCCCTTGTTACCGCAGGATAACATGCATGAAGTTGTAATGTCATGAAAGATAGATGGTATAGATAGATACAGGATAGTTGACAACTTTACAACAGGTAGAGTGAGAGAAGCTAATCCTCCTTTTCGTTACTAGCCCAAAATAACATTGGTTGAGTGTAAATGTGTGTTTATATCTATGTCGGTATTTGTGTCATCTAATGCAAGAAAAGCTGACACAAAAGATAGCACAAGTTTTACAAGACGATTATATTTTTTTACTTTCTACTTAGAACAAGATCCTCGCTTGCAGTGTAGGTAATCTCTTCTGTACATCTGCTTAAAACTAACAAACATCACATTATTCTCTTAAAGCATCATAGGACAGAGATCAAGAAGACCAATTTGTATAGTAGTATGTATTATTAACTTCTAATCAAAGACTTAATAGTAATATAATCCATCTATACACGCAAGTTTCTAATTAACTTTAAAGATAGACTTCTTTTGCCTTTGTACCAAGTCAAACGATTCTTAGGACAATGATGACAGTTAAGCCCCCCTGTCATTTGTTGTTAAAGCAAAAAAAAAAAAAAATCAACGTGTCAAGAATGACTAAATGACGTTGAATCATTACAGTATTAAAACGAGGCTCATTAAAATTGTGCATGTTATGAAAAATGACATGCCATGTCATAATTTTGGATGATACAACCCTCTCTTACACGTAGTTTTTATTTCAAATCTAACAAATCTGTGCACTACTACTGTTTGTACAAACAGTAATGTGCCTGTATTAGTAAAGCTTCCAAGTTTACAATATAGACTAGGAAACAAACAACAAAACACATGGCAATGCCCAACCTATAGGAGCTCACGTGTCTTCGACTCTATGTACTTGCCAATTGATGGCTCTGTTGTATAGGTCGAATCCGTCTGCAACCTCCATTCCACCATTATATTGAATCCAACGGTCAACAACATAATTTTTTATGCATGACCTATCATTTTCTAAAATGAAGTCCATAAGTACGATTTTAACTGGTTGATTAGGATCAGCCATAAATCTCCGGTAGCACTTCCATAGCCTCTTGAAATCCTCCTATTCATACAAATCGCCAATATTTACAGCCCTGACAGTGTTCATCAACGCAGTTTTAGAATCTATAGCCTCTAACTCCTTTTGCACTACTCTACTATGTAAAGCTTCAGCTTTCATCACTACCTTCTACTGAATAATACACCTATATTTACGCAATTGCTCTCGCCTATTCCCTTGTCTAGGTGGAGCTTGAGGTAGAGGGATCCCAGGTTCAATACGTGGAGGTTGAGGTATAGCAATCCCAGGTTCAATAGGTGGAGGTTTAGGTATGGCAGTCCCAGGTTTAGTAGGTGGAGGTTGAGGTATGGCAATCCCTGGTTAAATAGGTAGAGGTTGAGGAGCAACCCCATGTTCAATAAGTGGAGGTTGAGGTATAGCAATCCCAGATTCAATAGGTGGAGGTTTAGGCATGGCAATCTCGGGTTCAATAGGTGGAGCTTGAGGTAGAGCAATCCCAGGTTCAATCTTAGGTACACACAGTAGACTATTGACAAACAATGGTGAAACATCACCCCACAGCATAGGCAGCCTACCAATCAACCGCGGATAATCCTTACTTCCAACAGAAAAAAAAACGAATTCCTGCCCATCTTCCGGGAGTACAACCTCCAAAAAAGAGTTTTAACAGGGTGATATCATTAGGTCCAATGTCATTATCAAAGGCAACTTGGTGAATATATTTGGTAAAAGAGGTGCCAAAATTGCAAGCGAAAGGCTTCCTATTGTGTTGACTTGCAAAATTCCCAAGGCCATGAGCCACATATACCACAGAAAGTCATGAAGCCCTTCATAAAATGTATAAATCCATCTACAATGTTTATTTATTACCAATAATTAGAAGAACATCTCTAGTTACCAAACAAAAACACCATAGATACTCCATATAACAACAGAAGTAAAACATGGTATTCACAGATAAATGATAACATTAACTATTTAAAATTTTAATATAACATATATATATATATATATATATATATATATATGTATAAAACAATACGTACTATAAATATAATACAAAACAATTACTAGAGTAACACAATAGGAATATTTACATTTATATTAATGATAATTTCACATACAAAAGCTATTTTTGCCTTAGGCACCTATGTTCTTGAGTCTACCCTTATTCCTATGATTAAACGATAACAAAAGATCCTTTGAGATGAAATAAGAACTAGCTAATTGTTTATTTATTTCTATTATGGTGACTTGCAAAATTCCCAAGGCCATGAGCCACATATACCACAGAAAGTCGTGAAGCCCTTCATAAAATGTATAAATCCATCTACAATGTTTATTTATTACCAATAATTAGAAGAACATCTCTAGTTACCAAACATAAACACCATAGATACTTCATATAACAATAGAAGTAAAACATGGTATTCACAAATAAATGATAACATTAACTATTTAAAATTTTAATATAACATATATATATGTATAAAATAGTACGTACTATAAATATAATACAAAACAATCACTAAAGTAGCACAATAGGAATATTTACATTTATGTTAATGATAATTTCACATACAAAAGCTATTTTTGCCTTAGGCACCTATATTTTTGAGTCTACCCTTATTCCTATGATTAAACGATAACAAAAGATCCTTTGAGATGAAACAAGAACCAGTTCTAAACCAACTCTAGTCGCACTCAAAGGCAAAGGGATAGTTAGCAAAAACATGACAAAGGATCTAACAAATAGTGGCTCAGGCCTAGAAATCGACAAACCTTAGGTCATTGAGATTGGAATGATAAAATTAGAATCGGACAAATAAAGGTCAACTCAAAATTCACATATTCAAGGTGGAAGATTCAAATAGCTAGTGCCTAGGTGCTTTAACTAAACAAAAGAAACTAAGCTTATAATTTGAAAATTATATCATCTCACTCAATCAAAATATGTTCAGAGATCAAAAAGCATAACACTGAAATTTCCTTTATCAGTCCTTCATAATCACAATAGAATAGATTATAGATTTCCCAATTTAAGGATACTCTGATCTGATGATCATAATTACTATATTGTTAACGTTAAACATAAACATTCATCTCTTTCTGGATTATCAATTGATGTTGTTAAGGAAGATGATAAATCACTGCACCATTATCATTACCAAATTTCAATCAATTTAAGAGACATAAATAAATAATTATTACATGCACTTGATTTTTTGGTTCTTTTGAGAATAATATACAAGAAGGCTATAATTTCATTTTGAATTGCCGAAAGAATCTGACTACAATCCATTGATTTGTCTACTACAGGATCTTTTACTTATAAAAAAGATTGGGCATATTACAAATTTACACTATTGTTCTCCAACCGATTAAATAATGTCGAACATAATACAAAATAAACAATCAACGAAATACATGGCCACTCTTCTAAATTTCCCATGAAATAAACAGATTGAATATTATAAAAGAAAATGACAAAGAAAGAAGTAAAATACCTTAATCGACAACCAAACAGAACAGTCTAAATGGATTGAAAGGCTTAGAGAGCACAAATGACTGCAAATCTGCAAGACTGCGGGTCGAAACCGCAGTAAAAGGCCTTCTTCAGTGGGCCTACGGCGGTTTAAGCCTGCCGTATAAAATGACGCCGTAAAAAATAATTTTATTTTTTACCGCGGTTTCGGCCCACAGTAAAACTGGTTTTACCACGGGCTTCAGGCCGTCGTAAAAATTCGTGGTGTGGTCCAATTTTTTTTACGGCGGGCTCTCCCTCTGCTATACCAATCACATCCCTCTGCTGGAGACCAAGCGGAATTACAGCCATTTGAATTGGGCGAAGGTGCTTTATACCCAGCTCTGTCCACAGCCTTTAACAAGTCATCGGTCAATTTGCTCTCAGCCCAGTTCCTCATTGGCCAAGGAATCTTCGAACCTTTGTATGAAATATTAAAATCTTCTCTAAAAATCCTCCAATCCCTTTCAGTCATTTCATCGAGCTTCTTCTCTAACCAATGTCGATCAACTCTCGTATCAAAAGTATCATACTTATCAGCCGCTTCTTCCTTAAGCCTCTGCGCTGCCGCTTCCTCTGGTCTCTCCTCAACCCCTTCTTTCCTTCGAGTCTCTTCTCTCAACTCCTTCTCGTTCTTGGCAGCCAACTTCTTCTGCTCCTTTCAATCCATTCCAGCTCGAAACCCTCGCCCAAACAACAAATGAGCCTCATGAGGGTTCTGATACAAAATATTCATATCCCTTGACGTATCTTCCGTATTCTCCCAATCAAACGAAAACCTAAACTTCTCACTCGGCTTTATCACTCGCTTCTTGGGTTTCTTCGATCCGAGATACTGCTCTTTAATGGCTTCGAGCGCTCTTTCTCTGTCCCACTCAATCGACTTCTCGAACCGCGCACGCTCCCTCACTTTCGCTTCTTCTTCCTGCTCCCTCTCCCTCTCCCGCTCTCGTTCGCGATCCCAACGTTGACGGTCGCGGGAGTCAGAGGAGGGCCTGGTGGTGGGGTTTTGGTTAAGAGAGAGGTGTTGGTCTTGGCGGCGACGTTGCTGGGCAATTTCTTCTTGGCAGCATTTCAAGGCTAACTCTTCGCGTTGGGCTTTGGTCAAGAAGACGGATTTGGAGGTGGGAGGGTTGGGGTTGTTGAGGGGTTCATCGAAAGGGCGTTTCATATTGAAGGAAGAGGGTGGGAGATGGATATCGCTTGGAGAATTAGGGATTTAAGAGGAAAAAGTTATAGTGAAGTGGGAGAATGGGGGCAAAATAAACAAAAATTGATTATATCATAGCCTTTTACTGCGGGCCTCCGAAATCGTAGTAAAGTTCATAACATCTACTGCGGGCTTCATAGCCCGCTGTAAAATTCTAATTTTTACCACGGTTTTGGAGGCCGGCAGTAAATAAACGCAGCAAAAAGCCCATTATGTTGTAGTGTTGTTCTTGTTTGCCGGGTTAATGAGAGCGGGTAAGAATTAGTGAAACAAAACTTATAATAACGAACATAACTCTAATCTCTGCTGAGTCAATGTGTGCATTGACTAATAGTGTAATAACAAAAATGTAAATAAAAAAGAATTGCGGTTAACGAGGAGAGGACTAATTGTATTTTGCTTTGTTATATCATTTCGTCACCCATGTCTCTAATCTTCCGTTAATCGCTACATCGTATCCTTCGTTAATCACTACACCTTTCAGAAGCTGTGTGTTTGGAAGCTGGATTGGTGATGTACGCTGATGAAGCTGGGTCAGAAGGTCAGTTCGTTGGTTCCCCTGTGTATAGTGGCTTTGGAGTTTCAAGAACACCTACACTTGGGATTTCCCGCCAACATTAAGAGCCCTTTTATTTTTATATCTTGATTAAATAATTTTTCCAAGTTTGACTTATGTAAGTGTCATTAACTTTGGACCCCGAAGTTTGCTAAACTATCATGGGGATTACCAATTACACATAAATCTATGGGAATAATTCAGTTATCTTTCACCCCTCGAGTTTTACTTTTCCAAAATAAAATCCCTGACGCAGGGGCCTTAGGCTGGAAAGATAGAATTAAAAGGGAGCTTGTTGGTGGATCACCTAAATCCCTAAAATTTAGTTTGGAGACAATGTCTGAGACAATTTTTTTATTTTAATTTTTGTGATATGCTAATGCTTGATATCTTGACGTCGAGAGTCTTGGATGCATCCACTGCACCACATGGCCATGCAGAAAACCAATGGGATGCGCAGAGTCTCTCTCGTTCATACATATACTCAAAGTCGACCTAAGGGTTTTGGAGGCCTGAGACAAAATTTACAAATGGGCATTTTCTTCTTATAAAAATTAAAAAGTGATGGAAAGCCAAGGCCCGAGAGGACATCTTGATAGGACATGGTTGTCTCTATCTTCATGAGTTAAGAGTTAAGGGCATGGGAGGGCAACGTCACATTTTTTTTTGGACATGTCACATTTTTTTTTTCATGTATTGCAGTTTAATTTTGCACATTGCATTGTAGAGTTATATTGTTTAATACTATTAGAAAAATTGTTAGTCAATGAAAACTAGTTTGTAAAGAATATGTTTACATATATTTAGGGGGCATTTGTTTCAATCTCTTTAACACTTTTTAAGGCTTATTTTACACCACTTAATAGCATGTTTGTTTACTCTTTTATATACCTCTTAAAAAAATGATAAAGGAATATCATATTTTGAATGTAACATTTTTATCCTTGCAATGGGAAATGTAAAATATTTATATTATATTTGTTACAATCCTTTAAAAATTAAATTGTTAATAAAATTAAACAATATTTTTATGCTAAATAGATAATATTATATTTGTTACCATCCTTAAAAATTAAATATTTATAAAATTAAACCAAAATTATCAATAATTAAGGACTCATACAGCATCTCTTGTCTTACCATTCAATTTGTAAGCCGAATTGCAGAAAGTAAATGTTATAACTTCTCTAAGGTTACGAATTTTTCCTTTTAGTTCCCCAATATAGAAGTTATTGAGATAATGAAAGAATCGACTCATCCACCTTCCCATAACCTTAAAATTTTGCCATTGTTTTACAAACTCTCTCAGCATAAGGTACTCATCATCCATCTTATCTTGTATTGCAGGGCATTATATCTGTTGTAATATATTCATCAAGTACCTAATGGTACTCTGCATACAGCTTCTTATTAACATCATCATGGCGTCCAGAAGACAGATTATAGATTACAGTGTAAAGCATTATGTACTCTTCAGAGTTAATTGGGGATTCAGGCAAACCTGCTATAATTCTCTTCACTTTATTATATGCATTTGGAAGGCGATCCTGCATCTCTGCATACGTTTCTTCTTTAGGGATCCTCATTGTCTCCATTCCATCTTTAGATGTGCTTTGCTAGAAAGTAAATAATGAGGGGATCATGGGAAGAAGATAACAAGAGTAATATTACATGTATAACTACTTTATTCAAGAGTCGGTCGTATAGGAAAATGAAGGATATATAGTTCTATTGAAATTCTTCTCTGATTTGCTCTAGGTTATTAAGTAGGAGATTGTTCATGTATCAAACAGAAGTACTTGCTTAAATCCTTTTTTGCTTTGGTTCAGGACTCTTAAAGCTTGTTTAAAACTCAAACTAAACTATGATGAGGTGGACAGTTGAGAAGTTTAATTGGGGTGAACTATTCGAACCTCCTAAAATTTTGATATTAATTTATACCGATATAAAGGTTTTAAAAAACTGACATAAAACATCTTTTCAATACTATTAAAATTAATTGCATATAGACCAAAATACCTTACAAAATGAGGTTTAAATTTTGATATGACCTAATTATAATAATTTTAATTAGAAAATAAGATAATTTTTTATGTTTTCATTTTGTTAATCTGTTTTTCATGTTATATTTGAAATTATAGATCCTTTAGACAGATGGGACGTTAATTATTACTTTTGGGTGAGTTGAGTATTTATCTTTAGAGATCTATTGGAATATTTTGATTGTCATTTTCGTATGTCCATGATGTCAAGTTGCAGATTTTCCAAGTTATATATATATATATATATAAGATACAAAGTATTATGTTTTCTATTTGTATATATATTCGCTCGTAAATATATCTATATAGTTTGTCTATATGTATGGCATTATGTTCTCATTTGCTAATCTTTTTCACCCAACCAACCCAACCCAACGTAATTTATAATATAACACATAAACTTAACCTATTATTAATCTAATCTACAATATAACCCGTAAAATTAACCTATTACTCACCTTTCATGGGGTAGAAACCATGGATACCTAACCTGTGGGTACCCGTTACCATCCTTTCAGGTGAAGAGTGGTAGCTTCGATTTTCCTAGGTTAGGGTTTTACCTTCTTTTTCTTTTTTTCTTTAATGTTCGTGTTTTACTTAATGGTTTATTAACCCTTTGGGATCATACCCTTTGACTGATAAATTTGATAGGTGATTTTCAATTTTGGTAGGCCATTGTTGGTTTACAGTTTAGTAGGATGTTAGATATTTGACCAAACCTTTAGGGTGCCGAATGGAAATATCTTGATACTTTTTATTGATTACTTAAAAATGTCTGCAATATCTTTTGTTTCGCTTCTCTTCCATTTGCCCATCTCATATTCTCTTCTCTTTTCTCCTTAGCTAGCTCTGCTCAATCTAAGAAAAGATGTACTCTACTTTATTCAAGTTCGAATTCTTGCCCCAGTCAAAATTGTTATTGTCCACACAGATCAATGCTTTAGTCACTAGCATAGTATGGTTACTGCAGCACAGATCCACAGTATTATGCTTAAAATCCTTTCTTTTTGTTTAAAGACTCTTAAAATTAATAAGGAAAACTTGTTAAAAACTCAAACTTATGTACCACGGGAGAACTGGAACAGGCATAAACATCCTTTTAGTACTATTAATTACACAAAAATATAAAAAAAATATACCCTATAAAATGGTTAAAAAATGTAAAACTTCAAGTACTTTCTTTTTCTTATTACCTCATAAGAAAAGCAAAGTGAAAAATTTTTGCAATAATTCTTGTACCATCGACAATTAATTTTTCACTCTATACATGCCATATTATGAATTAGCAGCTATATCCTATCTCCAAGAGAATCTCAAATGATTTGATTATTATTATTGTTTTAATATAAAGGCATAGTTTTCTCTGCTTGTTTCTAGCATTATTAAGGTATCACTTTCAGAATTAACAATTGAAAATTCAAAGTATTTTTTTAAAATAATTTGCAAAACAACATTAAATATTAATCCAGTTAAATACCATTAAAAAATAATACAAAAAGGCTACAGTTATTCCGCAGTTTCACGCCGCAGCACCTTATTACTATACTTTTGAGAAACTAAGATAAGTGTTTTTAGCAGAATTATATAATAATAACAACAACAGCAACAACATGCTGCATTAGTTTAGAAAAGTACCTTGAATTGTTTTATATATATTATATATACACACACAAGTTAGGTATTGCCAAGACTTTCTAGGTATCCAAAACCGGATATTGTATTTGTTGGATTATGTTATATGTAGCAGATGCAAGTTGCATGGATTTCAAATAAAACCTGTAAACAATTTAAAAAAGAAAAAATTGTTTTGTTGTCAGATCTTTATATGTCAACACAAATTTCTACGACCTACCACTGTTTTACCTTCTCTAACCCCCATCCGTCCATCGTTTACTTACACAAGAAAATCTAATTTACTATATCCGTGACCCGTAGTCTACAACCAAAGAGTGCTGCACCACTTGTTCTCAAACCACGCATCAGCCTCAAAAGTCTGCGATTCACGTTAATTTCTTGCCCTATAAATACACCCATATCACTCAACTCCGTTTGCCCATCGACAATTCTCTTCTTTCCTTCTCAGCTCAAAAAATTTCCATCAAAATGGCTCCGCTTAATTTAAGAAAAGATTTGCTAACCTTTGTTCTAGTGGGAATTATTCTTGGCTTAGCTGCATTTCCCAGAAATGCAATGAGTCAAAAGCGTCCACCTCCTCATGGTGTTTCTGTAGCCAACATTGTGACGCCCCAGTTCTTCAACGGGATAAAGAATCATGCCCCGCCTGGTTGTCCCGGAAAACGATTCTATACACGAGATGCATTTCTCATTGCTCTCAAATCTTTCCCTCGATTTGGCGAAACTGGTTCTGTTGATGATTCTAAGCGTGAGATTGCAGCATTTTTTTCACATGTCACTCATGAAACTGGCTGTAAGTGAATCCTGTTCGTTGGTCTTCCCTTCTTAGTTTGTTTTTAAGTTGCATGATAGCAAAATCCTATTTCAAGATTTGATCTTAGAGGTGGCAAGGTAAAATAAAAAATATGGTTTGATTATGTTGAGCACTCTATTTTTTGTCTAGACTATTGAACCAAGTAATAAAAACGTCTCTTGCCTTTGCAGCCCTGTGCTACATAGAAGCTAAACAAGAAAAACAAATATTGCACGCCTGATCGACAGTATCCATGTGCTCCTGGCAAGTTCTATTATGGTCGTGGACTAATTCAACTCACTGGAAATCACAATTATGAAGCTGCCGGACACGCCCTTAAATTCGATGGACTACGCGCTCTTGAAAGAGTGGCCCAGGACCCAGTTCTCTCATTCAAGACTGCCTTGTGGTTCTGGATGACCAATGTCCACTCGATTATAAAGCAAGGTTTTGGTGCAACAATTAGAAGAATTAACCCTGGCGAATGCAATCACAATCAACCTGCTCGGGTTCAGGCTCGTGTTAAGCTCTACACTGACTATTGTAAGAAATTTGGTGTTGCTCCCGGACAGAATCTCTACTGCTAAGTTTGGAAAACCATGTTGCTAGCTAGCTAGTACTACTAGTACGTAGCATGGTGAAACTATGTACTCCTGCCTAATAAGGAGATATTTCAATAAAGTAGAAGAATAAACTTCTCTTGCGTTGTGTTTGTTTTGAAGTTTGTTGTACTTTTGTTTGTCATCTGAATGTAAGAAAGCTTTGACTTCTATATATTTTATTATGTATTATGACTTCTATACATAAAGTTCAAGTACTGTAATTTTAATTTAACAAGTCATAAATTTTTTCTATATTAATTTGTCACGCATGGACATTAAATTAAGTTATATGTTAGTTGCACACAACTTATGGATTAATAACAGTTGGACTTACTGAGGTTTATTATAATAACTGGCAAATCAAAAAGTTGTCGTAAATAACGCATAAATCCACTTTGTTAGTGAGCTGGTAGTAAACACATTAGGAAACAAGGTCAATCAAAGTCATCTCCAATAATAAATTTTATTAAACCCAGTGGCGGACCCAGGATTTTGTCAAAGGGGGCACCTTAGTATTTCTAAATTTATATAATTTTTTTTGTTAAACAATACAAAAGAGAAAATTTATTGAAAATTGAAAAAAAATACACATAGATACGGGATATAATGAACTTTAGTCCTTAAAATAAATCTCAACACAATAAAACAAAATGTAAAATATTAAAATTTGATAATTCGACAATTCAATAAATACAAAGTCATAACTATTCCCCACAAGTTTTCATATTTTGAAAACGTTGCATGATTACCTCATTTTCAATGCTATCAAAAATATATTTCTCAATGTATGCAAGCAAGCTATCGTTCATCTATTTATCTCCCATCCGATTGTGTGATTCAGTCTTCACAATATTCATAACAGAGAATGTCCTCTCAGCTGTGGCAGTTGTAACCGGTAGAATTAGTGCCATTGTCAAAAGAAAATACACCAATGGATAAATTTTGTCTTTCTTCGTTTTAACCATTTTTTGGGCGGGACTAGAAATGTCTTTCAACTCTGAAAACTTACTATTAGAACGCATATCTACAATAAAGTTTTCAAGTTGATTTTCAAGTGCTTTGAGTTGAACTACTGAAAATCTTTATGATAAATTTGAGCAACTTGTATAAGCTTCTGTTTATCAAAAGCAGAAAATAGATCAATTGGATTCAGACATGCTACACAAAGAAGCAACTCAGTATTTGTTTCAGTAAAACGATTACTTAGGTCCTGCAACTGCATATCTTTAACAGAAAAAATATCTCAACATGATAATGATGCATATGTGTGATCGCTTGAGCTTTACGTCTTGATTTCCCTTGAGGCCAAAAAATATCATCCATTTAGGAACTTCAATATTGTGTTTATCACAAAAAGAAGAAACTTCATCCAATAATAGATCCCAACCATTTTCCCTCATCATTTGCAGTCTTTCCTTACAAACTCTAACTAACTCTATGGCATTCACAATATCTTGATCCTTTCTCTATAAAGCTTGTGACAAATCATTTGTGATTCCTAATATTATTTTCATCATATGTAGAGAAAAAATAATATCAAAGGATTTGATAAAATTCAATACAAGCTTGGCCTCATATTTATGATCAGCATCAGATCCATCCTCTGCTATCATCTCTATTATATCTACTACAGATGAAAACATAGAAATCAAACTTATTAAAGAATTGTAATGAGAGCTCCAACGTGTATCACCTTACTTTTTGAGATTGATTCCTTGATTTAAACCTCATCTAGTTGAAAGCTCTCTAATAGTGAGTGCTTAAAAAATAACTGCTACATGTTTTCCTTGGAGAATATCACGACGTTTAGCTGATGCTTCAACAACATTAAACATATTAGCAACCAAAAAACAAGAGCAGTAATTTCTATTTGATTTTTTGCCACAGCCACAAGAGCTAACTGAAGTTGATGAGCAAAGCAATGCACATAAAAAGCAGATTCATTATCTTTCAAAATAAGTGCTTTCAAACCATTAAATTCACCCCGTATATTATTTGCTCCATCATAACCTTATCCTCGTAATCGAGAGATAATCAATCTGTGCCTAAAAACCGTAGTGACAATAACATGCTCAATGCCTACAACCCGCTCAATCGCATTGCCATTTTTATTCACATAATGTAATATATGGCCACCTGCTCTTTTGAAGACACATCATGAGACTCATCAACAATAATTGAAAATAATGCATCACCAATATCTTTGATAATGGCATTAGTAATTTCAATTGAAATAGCACTTACTATGTCTTTCTGAATTTTTGGTGTTATCAATTTCAAATTTTTAGGAGCATTTGTAATGCAACTTTTCTTATTTCCTCATTATGATCACACAACCAATGTAAGAGTTCAAGAAAATTTCCTCAATTTTTGGAATCTTTATTTTCATCATGTCCACGAAATGGAAGCCCTTGTCTTAAAAGAAACCTGATACAATTAATTGATGTACTCAAACGAGTTCGATAGTCAATTTGAGCTTGGTTAGATTGTCTCACTAAAATTGTCTTTATATGTTGCTCTTGCTTTAACAATGCTTCACACATACCCCAAGCTTGATTATGAGCACTATTAGGACCCATAACATGAACTTTTAGCTTCTCATTTTTCTTCCAATTCGAAAATCCTATACTTACAAAAGATTCACCACTTGCTTGCTCTCCAATATCTGGTTTAAAGAGATAGCAACATAAGCAAAATAAGGCATCTTTGGCTATACTGTACTCTAACCAATTATGATATTCATTAAACGAAGATGGATTAAATCTTCTTGACTTTTCTCCATATTTTTTAAATGGAAAATTGTGATCTTGAGGTTGACAAGGACCCGTTTAAAGATAAGCTCTTCGAATTTGATCTCGGACATTAGGATTATATTCCGAAACTTTAGTTCTAAGTCTAGGATCTGCAAGGAAATCTTGTAAATTAATATCTTCACAAATTTGTTTCGAGCTTTTAACACTCTTGTTTGGACTTGATGGCAACTCAGAAGTAGATTTTCTTTTGAAATATCTTACCATAACTGATAAATAAAAATGATACGTATTACTCTACTATTCAAAAAGACTACGAACACATTAAATAACAAAAAGTCTCTATAACATAATCTTTTTAATGATATTTAATTTTTTTTCCTCTAATCAATACAAATAAATCAAGAATAAAGAGATATATGACACAAATATACTATCTAATATAAATTAGAAAAGAAGGTAATTACTATTCAAAGGAATTTTTTTCAATTTGTACTCTTTTTATAAGAATCAATTGATTAATTTTCAATGTAACAAAAGATATAAAGAACAAGCAATAATTTATATTAAAATAAATAAATAAACATTAGAAAAGTTTACATAAATTTATTTATAGAATACAGTAACAAGAATTAATTATGGCGAGTGATGATCTAACGTACTTGAAAGGAAGGATAATTAGTTATGAGTCTTGTATAACTGTGTTCGGCTGCACTTGATATAAAAAGGGTATATGATTGTTTGCAAAATAAAAGCAAGATACTGAGAACAATGAATGTGCAAAACTACATGAGAAGAGCACTAAAAATTTGATTAAAAATTCATTTATAAAATAATATAATAAATTATTAAATATAATAAAATATAAACTCACTTGGCTATTGATTGTGTTTGTCTTTTGTACCAATTTGGAGGATAAATAAAATAATAAAATATTCATGCATGGTTTGAGATAAAAATTTGAGATATGTGACATTGTTCTTTATAAAATTTGGTATAATGCATGTATTTTCCAAAACCACTGATAATATTAATTGTTAAAAAACTTAGGTTCTGTTCTTTTATGAATCTAAATCCTGTTTTCTGTACTGCACATTTTCTAATGCAATTTACATTCAATCTCAACCACATTTTCTTTTCAAAATTCAAAATAATTCAAAATCAACCACATATTCCTAAATTCAATTGAAAACAAAAATACTTGATTCATAAAAGAACACACCATTAGTTATTGCCTGAGGGCTAATTGTTTTTTTCTCTGAAGTCTGAATTTAACTTATTCTCATACTTCACATCTTTTCATGATGATTTTTTTCTCACTTAAGACTAAGTCTAAGCTTTTTTCATCTAAATTAAAAAAAAAAAAACTAAAAATTCTAGCTTTTATCTGAATTCAAACATCTGAATTATTTATTACTCATTTATTTCTCTTAAATGCACATGAAAAAAATTCATTTATGACAAATTTGTACATAGCCTAATACTTTAATTTTGGAACGTTATTATTTATTTCAAATTTTATAATATGATTCTCTATATATTTTTAATATTATTTTATAGTCATTTAGCTTATTTATATATCAAATTCTTGTAAAAAAATAACTTCTTTCCCAATTATGCATATTTAAGTAAATTAAATTCATAATAAATTTTGGTATGCAAATACTTTTTACCATGCAAAATAAAATCATAAGTGAAAATAATATATATAAAGAGGGATATAGTTATCAAACATTTCAATTCGGAAGTTAAAAAAAAAAAAAAATACATCGTTAGATTTTATATTCAAATATATTCAGATTTCGATTTAATTCAGATTTCAGACAAAAAAATAATCGCCCCCTAAAACATTCAAGTCTATGAACAAATAGATTGCTGTCCTACAAGTTCAGGTAGGCAAATTTGGAGATTTCATTTATTAATACACATTTGTACATCCAACCGGCCCTTTCTTTCCCTTTCTCATATTCCATCATTTTCATTGGCAAAGCAAGCACAAGCTAGCTATATCCATGACCTGTAGTCTCGTAGCACAAAGCAACAGGCCTTGCAGTTCTGTATGACCATTGTCCACTCCAACGTATGTGAACCAAGATTTGTCTGAAACAATTAGGAGGATTAATGGTGGTGAATGCAATACCAAACGACCTGATCTGGTTTAAGGCTCGTGTTGATCATCTCTACCGGGATTATTGTAACAAATTTGGTATTGCTAAGAAATCTATTGCTAAGTTCTTTCACCACTTTAATGCTAAGTAGTACTACTTGTACGTAGCATGGTGAAACTATCTACTCTTTCCTAAGGAGATATTTCAAAAAAGGAAAAATAAATTTCTTGTCATGTTTATGTAGAAATTGTTTTATTTTGTAATATTATTCTTCCATGTTGATAATTTAATTTTTCTATTTCTTATAATTTAATGTTAATTTAAGAAGTCATATAATTTACAATATTAATTTATCATGTATTTTCATTTCCAAAATAAATTATATTACTTCGAAACAACTTAATATACATCTAGTTTGAAAGTAAGACTACTACTATAAAGCCAACAGACGATCGACGGACTGCTCAGCTCTATGCAGTGAAAAATATGGTATATGGGACTTTCAACTCGTAAGTCATTTAATGGCTTTACTCTATGATGGCAATTAATTCCTTTTGAATAATGACACTATTCCTTAATGGAATCTCAAGTCATTTAGTGATGAATTACATTTAATAATTGATGTAGCAATGTACGTTGCCTTACCACATCATTTGACATCCCATTTGCAGAAAATACCATTACTTATTGCTTTTACTCTAGATTTGACATTATTAATATTCTTTAACAATAATTACTTGGTAATGAACGCTTATTAGCTTATTAGCGATCCATTTAAAATACTTAATTTTCTTTGATCCTAACTCAATTGAATCCCTAGTAAGTGACTAAATTATGGGGTTGTGATACGTTTGATTGGTGTATGCAATGACTTACAAATTTAATAGATATTTTATTGATTACTCACAAATATTTGCAAAAACCCTTGTTTTCTTTTCTTACACAACTTTATCATGATTCTCTCCGTCAAAATAATTACCATGATAATAATTCTCCGTCAAATATATATCCTATAACATAAGAAAAGAAAGTATAAAATTCAGAAAATACACCCCGTACAAGTTCCCTTGCCTTTTCCACATAAGAGAAGCAAATGAAAAGCTTTCACAGAGGTTTTTATATCATGGAGAATGAATTTTTCACTCTGTACATGCCAGATTATAAATTAGTCACCACATCTTATCTTTAAAAAAATCTCAAATGTTTTGAACTTTATTTATTTGGTGAATATAAAGTGTGAGTTTTCTGCTAGTTACTAGCATTATTAAGATGTCTCTTTGATAACCAAGAACTTCAGGACTCAAGGTATTTTTCTAAAGTAATTTGAAAGACAACTTTAATTATTAACCCAATTAAATACCATTAAAAAATAATACACAACACAAAGGCTAGGATTATTCCGCAGATTCATGCTTAATTATCTGCGGGTTTGCATGGAATTTTCAATTACCTCATGCAGCATGACCTTATTATTATAATTTTGAGAAAATAAGATAATTTTAAATAAACAAGTAGATTGCCGCCCCGCAAGTTAGGCATATGCTGCCGAGACTTTCAAATCAATGAACAAGTAAAACTGTAAACAATTAAAAAATTGTTTTTCAAGCAACTTTGTCAGATATATATATACACACACATACACACACGCATATATAAACTACATTAAAATATCTACGACCAGCACATGCTTTCCCTGTCTTTATCTCCATAAGTCAATCGTTTACTTTGACAAGAACAGCTAATTTGATTTACCTATGACGCGGGGTCTACTCGCATAAAATTCGATATCGTATTTATTCGATTACGTTACTTGTTTGTCAAATCCAATGCACGCACAAAGTGGACAACTCTTTACGCAAACCATGCGTTAACCTTAAAAGTCTAAAATTAAAATTATTTTTTTGCACTATAAATACCATTCTCTTCTCTTCCTCTTAGCTCAAAACTTCTCTATCAAAATGGCTCTGCTTAATTCAAGCAAAGATGTGATTCCCTTTGTCATAGTGGGTATTATTCTTGGCTTAGCTGCATTTCCCAGAAATGTAATGAGTCAAAAGACTACTAATGGTGTTTCTGTGGCCAGCATTGTGACGCCCAAGTTCTTTAACGGGATAAAGAATCAAGCCTCGGCTGGTTGTCGTGGAAAGCGCTTCTATACACGAGCTGCATTTCTCACTGCTCTCAAATCTTTCCCTCGATTTGGCAAAACTGGTTCTGTTAGTGATTCTAAGCGTGAGATTGCAGCATTTTTTGCACATGTCACTCACGAAACTGGTTGTAAGTTCCTGTTCCTTCTTCACATTGCTCTTCCTTTCTTTGTATGTGTTTAAGTTGCATGATAACAAAATCCTATTTCAAGATTTGATCTTATAGGTAGGAAAAAAAAAATTATTGGTTGATTTTATTGAGCACTCTATTGTTTTGTATTAATATCATACGGAAAAAAAGTTTTAAATTATGAAGCATCAATTTCCTTTTAGGCATTAATTTTCAAATTGAAGTTATCAAATAATCCATTTTTTAGATTATTAAATATAACCATTTGTTAACGGAGATGCGAAAAGAAGTAGAATACTATAGTATTTAATAGGAGCGTGTCAAGCCATTTTATAACTTCACTTTTTTGTCAATGAATGCCTTGTTGGATATTAATACACAAGAATATTGAAAACACACTCTTTTATTCCTTGAATCTTTTTTCCTACACACACTTAAACAAATAAGAAAAAAACTCTATTTATATAGTACTCATGGTAATTCTAATTCTTCTATGAATATAAATCTTAATTCTATTTGAACTTAACTTTAATTCCTAAACAAAACTTAAATCTTAAGACAAATAAAGTTTATTTCCAACATATCTCTCGTCTTTGCAGCTATGTGCTACATAGAAGAGATAAACAAGAAAAACAAATATTGCACACCTGATCGACAGTATCCATGTGTTCCTGGCAAGTTCTATTATGGCCGTGGACCAATTCAACTCACTGGAAATCGCAATTATGGAGCTGCCGGACGCGCCCTTAAATTCGATGGACTACGTGCCCCTGAAAAGGTCGCCCAAAACCCAGTTCTGTCATTCAAGACTGCCTTGTGGTTCTGGATGAACAACGTCCACTCGGTCATGATCAACCAAGGTTTTGGTGCAACAATTAGAAGAATTAATGGTGGTGAATGCAATAACAATCGATCGGCTGCGGTTCGGGCTCGTGTTAAGTACTATACTATTTATTGTAAGAAATTTGGCGTTTCTCCTGGACGAAACTTGTACTGTTAAGTTCGCCGACCGGTTTGCTAGCTTGTACTACTAGTACGTGGGATGCTACGTACTCTTACCTAATAAGGAGATGTTTCAATAAAGGAAAAATAAACTTCCTGTTATGTCTATTTCGAAGTTTGGTTTTGTTTGTCATCTAAATGCAAGAAAGAAACTTTTGACTTCGATCTATATATTTTATTCGGTAATATTATACTTTGCATGTTGATAACTTAACTTTTCTATATATTTCAAGCATTGTAATTAGTTTAAGAAGTCATGTAATTTACTGTACTAATTTATCATGCATGCATATTAAACATGCATTATTTACATAATAGGGAGATATTTCAAATAATGACCACTATGGCAAATAAATAAACACGCTAGGATTCAATCTCTTTCGAGAAAATCTCGAGAAACCAAATCTTCAATCTGCTTATTGATTGTTACGATGTCAGGCTTGAAGCTCTTGTTAAATATCTCAACAATAACTAGCTATTGATTGTATTGGAGATTTAAAAACTCAAGTTAAGCTCACATGCATTTACAAGTTTAAGCTTTCATAAAAGTGATAAAAACTTAACGTGATATTAGAACCATCATGATCTAATAGCACTACAAGAAAAATGATCATATTTGACGGTCTTAAAAGCGCCACTAATGGCACCACCAAATATTGTCAATTTGACTATATTTGACGGTCAGTCAAAGTGCCAAATATGTATCTGACTATACTTGGCGGTTTTTGACCGCCAAGTATAATAGGTTTAAAAATTAAAAAAAAAAAAAAACTTGGCGGTTTTTGACCACCAAGTATAATAGTTTCAAAAATTAAAAAAAATACTTGGCAGTTTTTAACTGCCAAGTATTTAAAAAAATTAATATATATATATATATATAATAGGTATTTTAAAAAAAGTTAATATATATGAAACTCCCTCTTGCAGTGGAGCCTTTTTTCCTTCTTTGTAATTCCACAACTCTGAAGTTATATATCTCCCACTCGGATTATATTCGTTGATCTCCACTAAAGCTTATGTCACTGCCTTGTACACATCATCACCCAGTTCTTTCCTCAAGCCCGTCAATTTTTCATCTTCCTCATTTATAACTTCCTGCGTCAGCAGCACACATCACATATACTATTTCATAATGAGCATGACAATGGTACCTGATGATGGATCAAAATTAGAGGATTCTATATGTTGCCCACCTGATCCATCAAGACTCAACGGCTCTATAATCACTGGAGTATTCCTATTGAAGTACAAAACTACCATTATTAGTTTAATACATGGTTTCAAAAGATAAAAAAAATATATATATCTTAGAGCACTTAGTATTCAGCTCCATAAATGTTTAATAGACTTAAAAATAGGCACAAATTATCATTAAAGCTCAAATCCAACCATCACTTCAGAATTCCATAAAATATTAAAATTGATTGAAGTCCAAGATTACAGGGTTAGGCTGCTTACAACTGATTCAGATTGGGATTACTGAAAACATATACACAGAACTCTCCTATTCAAATTAGCACGACAAATTGATGGGAGCTCTTACGGATCCTTAAAATTTTCAATTCATTCCTAAGCAAATTGCTATATAGACCAGTGGACTCACCAAATGGATCAACACATGGATGCATAACATTATTATATCAAGCACAGGCTTGCTTATCAGGTGGTTTTTTTTTTCATCTGTTAATTTGTTGTATGAACATATCTGATTTCAAACACCCCATTAATCATAGCGCAGTAATTACCAGATGAGTTAACATACAATGGCACTTCTCTATGTCTTGTACTCCATACTTTGTTGGGCTCTATCTAGTTTCATATCTAACCGTAAAGGAATTTTACTAGACTTAGCTCCTAATTGCTCCCTTACATTTCTTGCCATTAGAAACAGTCATTCCTCATCAAAAGTTGGGAGAATAAATTTTCTAAAACTATCATCATATTAACATTCAGTTCTTAAATAACTTTTATTTACTATTTGTCAGTTGTCTCCCTTTCTCTCTTTTTTAAATAATAAAAGTAAAGTTACCTTCTAGATTTCCTCCATTTCTCCTTTTCGTCTACATTCTATATGGAGGAGTTATAATGTCTACCCAACATTTTGTTGCATACCATATTACCATCAGCAATCAAAGAACTATCATTAAAAAGGTCTTAAATATCTTATTCATTCATAAATAATACTCAAAACAATAATAGTGCAAGCTAAAAAAAAAAGAAAAAAGAGTAGAGAATAACCAGATATAAATCCTATTATCGGTCAGAAGATACTCCATGCCCAAGCTGCCCATTTGTCCCTCTTCCCCAAGAATATACATTCTGTTATTCAGTAACAGCAAGTGTATGTCTCCATCCACCAGAAATCTGAACTACTTTCTACAATTGCCAAATAAAACATGCACAAAAACTAAAGTTTTAGAATTGAGATGGCAGTTAACAAGACAAAAAATAACCCTATTAGATAAGTTAAAAGGAGAAACTCCTACAGAACTGAACATCATTCTCATGGGCTATTTTAACCAATTTTTGGAGCTACAGTAACAAGAATGTGCCTGGTCATGGGGAAATTTGACTTGCACAGGAGAGCAATGATTGACGTTGTCACCAACTTCAACCTGTCCAAACTGTACAGAAGATAGCTTCATATAAAATATACTTTTATGCAAATTTGGACAGTTATATTAGATTAAACAAAGTATCAAAAGACAAATCAAATACAGCAAAGTGAAAATTCAAATGAAAATGATATACACATGGAAAGAAAATTGAAATTTCTAATCACCTCTTCCTTCTTTGCTCTATGGCTTCAAAATCTAGTATAGAGTTGTAAACAATCCAAGATCTCTTGGGCTTTCTAAGTTCATGTGATTTCTTATGTGAAAAGTATTTGCCTCTTAGAAGGGAAAGAAAGTTAAAACTCTTTGAGTTTATGCAGTTTCAGCCCTTCCGTGCCTGGTGTATCATGATAAATGAAATAATCTTATTTTTTGTGAGAAAAAGGAAGCTAACAGTAGCGAACCATGTAATAGGGTTTGACTTTTTGCTTATCTTTTGGCTTTCTTATCCAAATAGTTTGAAGAATCTTCCTTATTATTTAAGCGCATCTTAATAGAGATGAGATTTTGGGTTAATTTTGTATAGTTTGATTTTGTTTAATTCAAGACCCGGAAGATCATCAAAACTGCTTTTTAATATTGTTGATTTGTATAGGATTATTACCCTTAGCATTTTTTCCCTTTAATCTTCCGTGGAAAACTGGTTTTTCATATAAATCACAATTTTATTAATACACATTTTCAATTTCATATAAAAAAGAATGGCATATGCACATGCATGACTAGTAGAGAGAGAGAGAGAGAGAGAGAATCCTTGATGCACGCTAAGAGAATCCTTAAAGCCATTTCATGGCAATATTTCCCTCTCAATGGATAAGAATTGTACCTAATTCCATGTTAAGTCCTAGTGTGAGTCCTGAAATCCAGAAATACATTTCTAGCAAAGAGTAAGGGACTGTAGACTTACTTGGAGTAGCAAATCTCCCCGTTAGTCCCACACAGCACAACCATATCAGTTGCTGTGCAAATCAACATACCTCTATCGACAACAGATTGGACAGCTAGAAACACGGAAGGTGAACCATAAGGATCAAGATCAACCTACAGTATAAATTGATTAAGAGTTAGAAACATGAATCATTCTGAAAATATTTTTAACATTACACAGTAGGAAAATGTTTAATGGGCATGTAAAAGTGAAGGAAAAGAAAAGGAGAAAATAATTAAAACAAAAGCGAACCACAAGGATCAAGGCATGAACCCCAAAAATAATTAAAATTTAAAAATTTAAATTTAAATTTAAAACAAAAGTACCTGGAGGGGTCCAGGGCCAAAAACTGATGAAGATTTCTATAATTTGTTAATCCAACTTCTGTTCTTCATTTTATTCTTGTTATATCATAGGATAGAATAAGCTCGAATCACCTCCACTACTGGTGCCCGACACATTGGACACTCTCCTCCACTTTGGACCAACTCATTTGCACATTTTGAACATGTGCACATGTGTCCACACCTTGGAGAAAAAAAATCAATGTATAATTATTTGGCCTCATAAGCATCAAATCTATACCACAGACACATATTTGCTGAAACCAACCTGTACAACAAGGAATCGATACTGCTATCACAACATGTACAACAAACCTTATTACAATTTTTATTACAATTTCTCTCTCTCTCTCTCTCTCTATCTCTCTCTCTCTCTCTCACAAACAAAGAAATGCAAACACATTATGGATCGTATTTTAAAAGTACAAACATCTGAAAACCCAACAAGAATCAGTAGAAACAATCAAAGAAACTGATTGCCAGCATGGAAAGTAACACAATTTACTCCTGATTACATTCTCAATTACATTTAATACAACAATTTCAACAAATAAACAAAGGTTAGCCAACTATTCACAAGCATGTAATATTTTGCAATTTAAAAGAAAGGATTAAATACCTCATTTCTGAAAGCTTGACCAATTTGAGTGGCAACAAAAGGGAGCTTGTTCCCATTGTAATAATACAAGTCCTTAAAATTCACAAATATGCCCTGTGTTGTCTCCAGACGCATATACTTGCAGCCCAAAAACAGGATATTGTTGACCCAGGTATGGCAACCCAAGAGGGGGGGTGAATTGGGTTTTTATTTATCAAAACGGATTTGTAAAACTTTTCTTGAAAGATCAAAATTAGTTTACTCTTTCTTTGAGAATGAAGGTGAAGAAGATAAAATTAGAAGTTATCAAATATTTAATCAAGAGAATAATAATAATGAACAATCACAAGTGCAAGTAAATGTAAAGAGTATAGGGATAGAGAGAGTGCAAACTCGATGTACGTGGTTCGGCAAACCTTGCCTACGTCCACGGGCTCCTAGCTCCACGAGCTAAGCTTTCCACTAAGTTGTAGAAATCTTTACAACTTGCTTGATGAACAACCTCACCAAGACTTTTTCGTTCAACTCTTGATAACACCATACCAAGAGTTCTTCTTGATGAACAACCTAACCAAGGCAACTTCCTTCAACTCTTGATAATACCACACCAAGAGTTCTTCGTGATGAACAACCTCATCAAGACAACTTTCTTCAACCCTTGATAACACCACACCAAGAGTTCTTCTTGATGAACAACCTCACCAAGGAAACTTTCTTCAACCCTTGATAACACAACACCAAGAGTTCTTCTTGATGAACAACCTCACCAAGGCAAATTCCTTCAACTCTTGATAACACCACACCAAGAGTTATTCTTGATGAACAACCTCACCAAGGAAAAGTTCTCTCAAGGATAACTTTTATCCTTTACAAGAAGATCTCACTCTCACCACAATACAAGAACAAAGTAAATTTTTACAACAAAAGTACAACTCTTTTCAAAGAGTAGATAAAGAATATAAAAGCTCTCTAGACTTGATATTTCTCTTGTTTTTTTTTTGCTTGATAAATGCTTCTCTTGCTCTTGTTGAATGCATAGGAGAATGGCTCCTTTTATAGGCAAATGAGATGAACTTAATCAAGTGAAGACACCAACTCCAAATTTTCTGCCCACCATAAAAACCGTAATGTTGTCTGCCATTTTTGTCAATGTTCCATTTGAAATTTGAAAATCTACAAACATAAAAATTTTCAAATTTGAACAAGCTTTCCAACGCATTAAGAATCAAGTCATTTTGATATCTGTAGCTCAAGATATGGCCAAAACACCATTCGGTGCTCATGTGACTTGATTTTTCTTTCTTGTGTCAATCCACCAAATTGAATGATAATTCTGTCAGCCTTCCGTTTGAAATTTGAATTTCTTCAAAACATAAAAGATCTTCATATTTGAATAAGATTTCCAAAACATTAAGAATAAAAGCATTTGGATATCTCTATCTTAAGATATGACCAAAACACCATTCGGTGCTCATGTGAGTTGATTTTTCTTCTCTGTGTCAGTCCACCAAATTGCATGCCAATTATGTCAGCCTTCCGTTTGAAATTTGAATTTCTTCAAAACATATGAAATGTGCCTCATTAAGTCCTCTTTCCAATGCCGTAAGAATCAAGTTATTTTGATTTTTTTAGCTCAAGATATGTCCAAAAGAGTATTCAGTGCTCATGTCAGCTGTTTCCATTTGTCTTTCAATTTGCATGATGATTTGGACAACCTTACGCTTGAAATTTGAATTTCTTTAAAACATATGAAATGTTATAAATTGACTAAGCTTTCCAAAGGCTTAAGAATCACATCATTTGGACATCTGTAGAGAAATATATGACCAATTGATTGAACATTACTCATGTGTCATATTCCTTGAATCAAACCTTGTTCTTAAACTTTGGTGCCTTTAACATGTAGTCTTCTCCTTAGCTTCAACACTTCATTTTAGTAAGCCTTTCTTGATTTTACAATTATTTCGATGATATTACTCTTGCACATAAATAAAATGTTAGTAAATCATAATAATCAATGTGTATTGTTATCATCAAAATTATCATGTAGCCTTAGGGCTAACAATCTCCCCCTTTTTGATGATGACAAACCATTGATTGCTTTCAAATAATATCTAAAATAAAGAATGAAAATAAAATCAAGAATAAACAAAAAGATGGCACTTGTTATGAATATAAGCAATCCACGTTATGAATATAAGCAATCCAACAATTTCTCCCCCTTTTGTTATCATCAAAAAGATGTAATCAAATTAATTACTCCCCCTAAATATATTCTCCCCCTTAACATATGCTACCATTCAAAGATTATCATATAAAAGAAAATTAAGATATATCCAACATGCCTAATTCTCTTCTAATTATGCAAAATCTATCTTGACTAAGGGGTTTAGTCATATTTAGGTCTAGGGACTAATTCCCAAACTTGATTTCTCTCAAATTGGTTCAATTCTTCTTGCATAGCCAAAATCCAACTTTTCTCATTTTTGGCTTCTTTAAAAGATTTTGGTTCAAATTGAGAGACAAATGCAAAATGATTACAAAAGTTCCTAAAAGAAGATCTATTTCTCATACCTTGTGATGGTTCACCAATAATGAGATCTTTTAAGGTGAGCTTTTGCATACCTCCATTCCTTTGGTAATTCTTGGGAAGAATCATTTACTTCCTCAAGCTTTTCTTGTCGAAGTTGTAATTTATCTTGGCTCTTTTCATCAAGCCTTGATTCCTTGATTTGCCTTTCTACCTCAACAATATCATCATCTAAATTCTTTGAAGAAATAACATTAGTTTCATCAAATTCAAGATGCATAGATTCTTCAATAGTAAGAGTCTTTTTGTTAAAAACTCTATATGCTTTACTATGGTTGGAGTAGTTAACAAAAATTCCAACATCGGTTTTTGCATCAAATTTTCTAAGGTTATCCTTAGTGTTTAAAATAAAACATTTACATCCAAAAACTTTAAAAAATCTAATGTTGGGTTTTCTTTCTTTCTAAAGTTCATAAGGAGTTTTCTTTATTAAAGCTCTAATATGTACTCTATTGATTATAAAGCATGCGGTATTAACGGCTTCGGCCCAAAAATATTTTGGCAAATTATTTTTAAGTAACATGGTCTTAGCCATTTCTTGGATAGTCCTATATATATTTTTTTTTAACAAAACCATCTTGTTGTGGAGTTCTAGGTGCAAAAAAATTATGTTCGAAACCATTTTCATCACAAAGATTTTCAAATGCAACATTGTCTACTTCACAACCATGATCACTCCTAATGGACACAATAGAATACCCTTTTTGATTTTGGACTCTTTTTGCAAATTTTGAAAAAGCTTATATGGCATCATTTTTAGTTTTCAAGAATAATACCCAAGTGAATCTTGAATTATTATTCTTGAATAATCATCCACAATAACAAAAACATAATACTTTCCACCAAGGCTTTGAGTTCTTGATGGTCCAAATAAATCCAAATAAAGTAATTGTAGAGGTTTATTTGTTGAAATAAATTTCTTATGTTTAAAAGAAATTCTCACTTATTTTCCAAATTGACAAGCATCACAAATCTTATCCTTTTCAAATTTTATTTTTGGAAGACCATCAACTAAATCATATTTAGAAATTTTTGAAATTGTGTCCATGCTAGCATGACCTAATCTTCTATGCCATAACCAAGCTTCATGATTAACAATGAAACAATTTTCTACATGATCATTAACATCAATATCAATTGTATAAATATTACCACATCTATTACCAACAAATAATGTCTTATGTTACTAACATCCTTAATCACACATCTATTAGGCTCAAAAGTAACAAAATATCCCTTATCACACAATTGACTAATGCTAATCAAATCATATTTCAAACCATTAACAAGCAAAACATCTTTAATAATAGGTGAAGAAGGGTTACAAATATCACCATGTCCGATTACCCTTCCTTTGGCATTATCACCGAATGTCACATATCCTTCTTTCTTCATGATTAATCTTGAGAACTTGGAGGCATCTCCGGTCATATGCCTTGAGCATCCACTATCTAAGTACCACTTGTGTTTGCCACTTTGTCTCTACAATCAGCATTCAAGGAGTAACTTTTTGGTACCCAAAAGTTCTTGGGTCCTTGGGGGTTAGTTATGGTACTTTTAGGAACCCATATTTGTTTCAAATTAAGATTTCTCTTAATATAACAAGAATGCACTTTGTGTCCTTTTCTTCCATAATAAGTACATGAATGATTAGGATTATTCCTAGAAGATGCATGAGCAAAATAATTTTTAAAATACTTTTGATTTTTATGAGTTTTATATCCTAACCCTCTTTTATCAAAAACACACATTTGGTTTTGTAAAATAGAATTCAAATTTTTTGTGCTTTTTGTAAAGCTATCAACAATATTTCTTAAATCATTATTTTCCTTTTTCAAAATAACATTTTCTTTCTCTAATTTATCAAAATCCTTTTGTTTTAAAATCTTATTTTCAGTTTTTAATAAATGTATTTGATTTTCCAAACTTTCAAAATCTTTTTGCTTTAAAATTTCATTTTCATTTTCTAAAGCTTCATTTATTTCTACCACCTCTTCTAATTGAGATAATATGATTTTTGACTTCTTTTTTAAAGCATTAATTTTTGAATTTTGCTTATCAACTTGTACATGTAAATTTTGGAATACTTCAAGTAATTTATCATATGAAAGTTTAGGATCATAGTTTAGAATACTTACCTCATCTTCACTTAAAGCCATGAAGCACATGTTTGCCACTTCGCAATCTTTTTCTTTGGTGGAGCTAGCTTCACTATCATCCCAATTTGTGGCTTTCATTACTTTGGATTTCTTGTTTTGACTCTTGAAGTAAGGACAATCCATCTTTACATGTCCCGGTTTCTTGCACTCATAGCAAAGACTTGATCATTTTTCTTATCTTGCTTTGAGCTTTGCCCTTTGTACTCCCTTCTAGAATTCTTCTTGAATCCTTGGTTTCTTCTAATCATCCTTTTTAGCTTTCTTGTGATGAATGCAAGATCTTCATCATCTCCTTCATCGTCGGAATCATCATCTTCTTTTGTTGAAGATTTGAAAGCGATATTTTTCTTTTTCTTGAAATCTTCTTCGTTCTCCTTCATGGTGATTTCATGAGTCATGAGAGAACCCATAAGTTCTTCTAATGGTAGTTTGGTGAGGTCCTTTGCTTCTTGAATTGCCGTCACCTTTGGCTCCCAAGATTTTGGTAGACACCTAAGAATCTTTCTCACCATTTCAACATTAGAATAAGATTTACAAAGAGATTTCAAACTATTAATAATATCCGTAAATCTAGTAAACATTTCAGAAATTGATTCATCCGATTTCATCTTAAAAAGCTCATAAATATGAACTAGCATACTAATTTTGGATTCTTTAACCTGACTAGTTCCTTCATGAGTTACTTCAAGTGTGTGCCATATTTCTTGTGCCGTAGAACAAGTAGATATTCTATTAAACTCATTTCTATCTAGAGCACAATACAACATATTCATAGCTTTAGCATTCAAACTCAATTTCTTTTTATCATCTTCACTAAACTCCTTAGGTTCTTTAAGCATGCATTCCCCATTTTCAATTTTGGTAGGAACAAAAGGTCCTTCCAAAACAATAGACCACAAATCATAATCAAACGATTTTAAGAAAATACTCATTCTAGTTTTCCAATAAGAGTAATCACTTCTATTAAAAAATGGAGGTCTAGAGATAGAAAGTCCCTCAACATATGAAGTTGAATTAAAAGTTGCCATAGCTCAAAAATCGATTAAGATTTTAAAAATTGAGCAACCTTGCTCTGATAACACTTGTTGACCCAGGTATGGCAACCCAAGAGGGGGGGTGAATTGGGTTTTTATTTATCAATACGGAATTAGAAAACTTTTCTTGAAAGATCAAAATTATTTAATCCTTTCTTTGAGAATAAAGGTGAAGAAGATGAAAATTAGAAGTTATCTAAGATGTAATCAAGAGAATAGCAATAATAAATAATCTCAAGTGCAAGTAAATGTAAAGAGTATAGGGATAGAGAGAGTGCAAACTCAATTTACGTGGTTCAGCAAACCTTGCCTACGTCCACGGGCTCTTAGCTCCACGAGCTAAGCTTTCCACTAAGTTGTAGAAATCTTTACAACTTGCTTGATGAGCAACCTCACCAAGACTTTTTCTTCCAACTCTTGATAACACCACACCAAGAGTTCTTCTTGATGAACAACCTCACAAAGGCAACTTCCTTCAACTCTTGATAACACCACACCAAGAGTTCTTCTTGATGAACAACCTCACCAATGCAACTTTCATCAACTCTTGATAACACCACACCAAGAGTTCTTCTTGATGAACAACCTCACCAAGGCAACTTTCCTCAACTCTTGATAACACCACACCAAGAGTTCTCTTGATGAACAACTTCACCAAGGCAACTTTCTTCAACCCTTGATAACACCACACCAAGAGTTCTTCTTGATGAACAACCTCACCAAGGAAATAGTTCTCTCAAGGATAACTTTTATCCTTTACAAGAAGATCTCACTCTCACCACAATACAAAAACAAAAAAAATTTTTACAACAAAAGTACAACTCTCTTCAAAGAGTAGATAAAGAATATAAAAGCTCTCTAGACTTGATATTTCTCTTGTTTTTTTTGCTTGATAAATGCTTCTCTTGCTCTTGTTGAATGCATAGGAGAATGGCTCCTTTTATAGGCAAATGAGATGAACTTAATCAAGTGAAGACACCAACTCCAAATTTTCTGCCCACCATAAAAACCGTAATCTTGTCTGCCATTTTTGTCAATGTTTCGTTTGAAATTTGAAAATCTGCAAAACATAAAAATTTGCAAATTTGAACAAGCTTTCCAACGCATTAAGAATCAAGTCATTTTGATAACTGTAGCTCAAGATATGGCTAAAACACCATTCGGTGCTCATGTGACTTGATTTTTCTTTCTTGTGTCAGTCCACCAAATTTAATGATAATTCTGTCAGTCTTCCGTTTGAAATTTGAATTTCTTCAAAACATAAAAGATCTTCATATTTGAATAATATTTCCAAAACATTAAGAATCAAAGCATTTGGATATCTCTATCTTAAGAGATGGCCAAAACACCATTCGGTGCTCATGTGAGTTGATTTTTCTTCTCTGTGTCAGTCCACCAAATTGCATGCCAATTATTTCAGCCTTCCGTTTGAAATTTGAATTTCTTCAAAACATATGAAATGTGCCTCATTAAGTGCTCTTTCGAATGCCGTAAGAATCAAGTTATTTTGATTTTTCTAGCTCAAGATATGTCCAAAAGAGTATTCAGTGCTCATGTCAACTGCTTCCATTTGTCTTTCAATTTGCATGATGATTTGGACAACCTTACGCTTGAAATTTGAATTTCTTTAAAACATATGAAATGTTATAAATTGAGCAAGCTTTCCAAAGGCTTAAGAATCACATCATTTGGACGTCTGTAGAGAAATATATGACCAATTGATTGAACATTGCTCATGTGTCATATTCCTTGAATCAAACCTTGTTCTTAAACTTTGGTGCCTTTAACATGTAGTCTTCTCCTTAGCTTCAACACTTCATTTTAGTAAGCCTCTTCTTGATTTTACAATTATTTCAATGATATTACTCTTGCACATAAATAAACATGTTAGTAAATCACAATGAATCAATGTGTATTGTTATCATCAAAATTATCATGTAGCCTTAGGGCTAACAGATATTAGTACTAAAACTGATTAAACATAGAACTGCATTACGAATTGACTGTTATTAAGAATCTTAGTATTCACAATCAATTACTATGCAATTATTTCGTTTGAAGGAGAATGCTATTAAAAGATAACTTATTTGCAGTCAAATACACACCCAGGAAGCAAGCCAGATGGTCCAATCGATGTTTGAAACATCAAGTTGAATGGATAAGGATCAGAAAGTGGATTCTTCGTGTCAGGAGCTGTAATACCATACTTCTTAATCTTCGCACCCTGTTCTTCAGCTGAGAAGTCATCCAAGACTGCAAGTACATGTCTCAGTTCAGCAGCCTTTTTCGTTGATATGGTAAGGTCTTTCTGTAGCTTCTCATTGCAGAAATCCTTAAGCAAGTGGTCAGCATGATAGCTGGTGTCGGTTTTCACATCCTTAACCAGTGTCTCATCCAAGACTGCAAGTACATGTCTTAGGTCAGTGAATTTTTCAACATGACCAGACGCTTTCAGGAAGATCTCTGGGGTCACACATGGGCAGTCCACCTCCAACATGTTCTCCTCTAGTACAAAATGCTAAAGAGGAAAAACATTTCTTACTTCCTTAAAACAAAGATCATATCCCATAAAAAAAAAAAAACAACAACAAATAAAAACAAAATTTCTTCGGCTACATTAACTAGATTCCGGTAATCTTACGAGAATTTTACACTCCAGTATAGAGTAAATGAGAGCCCAAAGTTGTAGAGCCCAGCCACACCTCTGTAAATCTTGAAAGAAGGAATGTAAAACAAACAGCGTTTAAGAGTGTTAAGAACAGCCTGACGAAACGCCTCCCTGCTAGTGGCGCTTTCCATGCCACCACTAGCAGTAATGACATCTTGGAGGTTTTTCTCAATCGAAGCCTTCTCGAGTTTCAAGCGATTCAACTCTTCAATAGCGGAATCGATTTCGGGCTTATAACAGTAAACACAGTAAGTGTATCACATTGTAGCAAAATTACCGAAGGTGACGGAGATCTCGTGGTTCTCCCCGATGTAACCGCTGGTTTATTAGCAGCAGCAGAGTTAATTTTCCTCGACAGTGAAATCGACGGAGGAGCACTATACTGGAAATCTATATCGTCGTCGTCATCATCGTCAGTCGTTTGAGAAGCCATGACCTGAGCCAAATGCTGAGCGGCGGCTTTAGCTGCGAAGTTCTGGTTCCGCTTGATAGTGGACATTCCGCTGATGGATGAGGAGCGAGAGTGGTGGTGATGGACGGGAGACATTGTAGGAGAGGAAGAGGCGGTGAGTGTAGAGGCTCCAAACTCGTTGCTCTACTGGCGAGCGTAGACCGGACTGTCGGTTCGCTTTCGGTCCATTTAATGCTTGCTGGAGGTGAATTGAAAGAATAGGAAATGAGAGTGTTTCTGGGTCTAGATCTTCACAAGTCAGTCCACAAGATTACGGCTAGGGTTGTGTGATTTTCTTTATATAGATTGTGAAATTTTAGGAAATCCATATCAATTAAAAATTATCAAAATCATCCATATGTTTAGTCCCTATATTTTAAACTTTTTCATTTACACCATTAGACTAATTTTTTATAATTTTTAGAGCACTAAATGTTTTAATTTAATTTTTAAGATAAATTATAATAATTTTTTACATATTTAAAATGTTATATTATTGCAAAATAATTTTTTTGATATTTTTAATTGTTTAATTTTCATCAAAGCAATTAAATAATGTGATTTTCATCGCTTCGAAATTAAAACATAATTTTTTTATTTCATAAAATTTCCACATTTAAAAATTCATTTTTCTAAAATTTAATATTTAAAAATTTATTCTTTTCATACATATAATAATGTTATCTTTAATTTAAAGATTTTTAAAAATTATTTTTAATTTTAGATTAAAAGTAAAATTATATTGTTTAATTATATTTAGATAAATTTATTAAAATTTTAAATATTATATTCACATATTTGAAAAAAAATGAAAAGAAAGAGGGAAATTTGATAGGGAAAAGGAAAAATTACATTTTCACATACTTGTCAAACTTGTATAAAAATATGATATATATGTGATTGAATAAGATAAAAAGTGACGAATAAGATGAATTGATAGGTTTGACTTTTAAGACATAGTTAAATTTATCACTTTTTTAAAAAACTGCCAAATAAAAAAAATTGTGAATTGACAAATATGCAAAAAATTCTTGTAGTGTAGTAACAGATTCAAATCCCCTCCTTCGTATTATTATTATTATTTTTAAAAAAAAACTTTGATGTGAATAGGCACCGCAATATTTGTTTCATGGTGAGAAAGTAGCTGCCGATCAAGCTTTTTCCCACGGAATTCAGCCAAAAGATCTCTATCATTGAGGCATGTAAGCAGCCTCGTCCATAGTTTCTTCAATATTTTCATCTCAAAATTTCTTGCTACTGTCAATCTTCTTGATGAGGAGGTCGTCAAAGGATGTGGCCGATAATTCTGCACTCGAAAGCACCAGCAATGTCTTCATTGCAAATTACCTCAAAAGCCTCCTTCAGGGCCTGGGGAAGAGCTTGTGGTCTTCAAAAATAATCAGTAACATATGTCATGTACTTGTCATATAACTCTATGATTTTACCTATACAGCTCTTTTCTTCATCATTAGATACATGATAATGTGCAACTTCTTCAATCTGTTGCCAAAGTTGTGATTTGATCAGTAATATGTTGTTTGAATATGTTCACATGTTTGAATATATCCAATCCTCCTGTTATTTTGTAGAACATCATGACCATCCAGGAAAGATCCTCAAATTTCTCTTCCCCAAATAATACATGGAATCCAGATCGCCCTTTCTTAAGGAGTTCATTTAAAACTCAAACTTAACTATCTCGGGTAAACAGCTGAGAAATTTGGGATGAATCACATTTGAATAGCCTAAAATTTTTATATAACAATATAAAGGTTTAGAAAAACTGACATAAACATCTTTTCAAAACTATATATTAATTATAGACTAAAATACATCATAAGGTTTAAATTTTGATATGACCTTATTATTATAATTTTGTGAAAATAAGATAATTTTTTTAGTAAAATAATGGATAAGAATTAATGCATATTTGTGTGTTTTTTCATTTTGTTAATGTGATTTTCCCATTATAATTTGAAATTTATAAATCTTTTAAATGGATGGGACTTAATTATTAATTCTAGGTGGGTTGACTTGTCTTTAAATGGCCGAGTATTAATCAATTAAACCCATTTTAAAAATAGTTAAAATGGATAAAATTTAAGATTGGGTTGGGATGAAGGAATTCGCAATGTGCAAAGAGTCATTGTTCTTGATGTTGCCGAAAGTCTCTGACTTTTTGCAAATGCACGTGTGTGTTGCGAAATGTGGTTTTGAATGTTACAAAATAGAATATGCATTGCAGAAAGACATTTAGTAGTAAAGTTTTAGCAACACATAATGCACGTTTCTATATATATCTTAATAACAACATGCACTGCATATTACGAGAAGACAAACAATAATATAGTTGTTGGAAATTTTTGTTTATAAACATGTGACACATTATATTATATGCCAATCTCTTATTGGCTTAACATGTATATTATACAAGTAAGGCTTTTGGGTTGAGAAATGGAATTCACCGAAGTGAAAGCAATGAAAAAACATATAAATTTTAAATAAATTCCTTTATCATAAAGTGGTCCACCAACTTAGCAAAGAGCAATAATAGTATAAAAATTTCACAAGGAAACACCTATTCATAGAGAATTCAGTGCCCCATTTATAAATTAATATAATCCTACAAGTTGGCAAGCACTTTGGAGATAAGTTCATGTATATTTTATTAATAAACATCAATTGTATTTTACTAAAGCTACAATAAAGAATTAATATAATCAATATAAAATTCAGCATCAAATAAAGAATATTTCTTTCTCAGACTTTGATTCTTAGCTATTACGAAATGAAGGTGCCAAAAAGACAAGAAAAGAAGCAAATTTGAATGGGAGAGAGCCAAAGAGACAAAATTAAACAAATATTAGACAAGTTTCTGGAAGGAAACGCGCAAAAGGGAAATTTAGAGATAAATTCAAGGGGTCGTACAAATTGGGGAAAGATGTAAACGAGTAAGAAAGGAGAAACAAATATTTAATAAGTACTAACCAAAAGCAAAGAAGCTAGCCCCTCAGCTGCCGGTCAGTGAGCTTTTTCCAATAATTGGTCGGACATCGTAGAACGGGGCTTAAATGTCAGTGGGTAGGGTTGTAAGCTATCCGTCTTCCTGCTGGTAGCGTTCCGCATAGGGCGAGAAAAATGGCGCTTTCTATTTATAAAAACATAACATCCAAAATGATGTAGTTTTGTTTGTAATACTTTATTTTTTTTTTTGTTTAAAGGAGCCCCCGAAAATGATATCGTTTTACATAAATTCCACACACTTGCAAAACCACCGTGTCTTGTAGTGCAGTTCTTTTTTAAATATATTAACTAATTTAATATTTTTATTAGTTGTAAATTTTTAGTTAAGGATTTTAAATTTTAATATATCTATATTTAAAAATAAATTTATATTATTTAAATAAAATATTATTCTTACTATTTAAATTTCTTATTATTTATTTAAAAATAAATGAAATTAATATAATTTAAATAATTTTTAAAATTAAAATAATTTCATCTATTTCTTAAAAATTTTAATGTTAAAAAATTTCCACTTTAATGAACTATAAATTAAACAAAGGATAAAACTATGTGCTCCGGCCTCCTGCCTAAATAAGGAGATGTTTCAATAAAGGAGAACAATAAAACTTCTTGTCATGTTTATTTTGAAGTTTGATCATGTTCTTTTGTTTCTTATGTAAGCTTTGACTTCTATGTATTTTATTATGTATTATTAGACTTTCCATGTTTACTTTAGCCTCTTATATATATATATTTTTTATTTATATATCAATTACTGTAATATTAATTAAGAAGACATAAAATTTTCTATATTAATTTGTCATGCAAGCCCATTAAATTGTATGGTAGTTGGATGCAACTTTATGATTAATAACACTTAGACCCACTGTTTAATTATTATACTAACTGGTAGATCAACGGTTGGACCCACAATAAATAACGTATAAATCAGCTTTGTTGGTGAGTTAGTAGTAAGCACATGACAAAACGAGGTCTATCATTTTCGACATTTTATGGTTTCATCCTTTTATGATAAGTGAAAAGAAATACTAAAAAATACTAATGTCCACGGCTGCGATCCACCGAATGAGTCAAGTGCAACCACCTAATTAAATTCAAACAATCAAAGAAATTATATATAATCCATCCAAGTTGGATGATTCTCAAATACAAACTTTAAGAACTGCGCTGATATATTTACATAAGGGGCTTTTTGCTAGTAATAGACTAAATTTCAGGGGTGTTTTTAACATTATCCCTATTTTTATTCATATGAAGGAAGAGATGGTTACATCACCACTTATCTAGTTAGTATTGCTTGACTAACTCTGCTGAGCAAAATACAAATTTTATCACCGATGGAAGTAGATGGGGATCCAGGGTTGCCTCAACCCCTTCTCAAATTTTGAAATATCTTTTTAACTCCCTTAATCTTTGTGATTTCAGCAAACAGAAAAATAATAGAATGACAATGTAGAAAAATAATAAAGACAGAAAAAGTATGCAGAGGAGAAAGATATATATATATTCTGGAAAATTTTTGTTATATCTTATTACACTGATTTAGGCTTATATTTATAGGCTAACAATAACCGCATAATTAAGTTCACAAAAGTAACGGTGAGCCCTAAAACAAGGAGCTTAGTGTCCAACATCATGACACTAGTGCCACCTTGTCTCAGAATTAATGTAATGCATATCCAAAATATGGATCAATGGAACAACTTACCAACAATTCGTATCTAACAATTCATTGAGTGATGATTTCACAAAACATCATTTAGAATGAAATTTTCAGAAGATCTGCTTAGCTGAATATTTTGGAAAGTCTTAAGAAAAAAAAAGGAATGCAAATGAATTATTAATAAAACAAATTTCATTCTTTGAAAAGCATACAAAAAAGTCATCCTAATTAAGCATAGGTTTTCAAAGAGTCCATATTCATTTTCTCTAAACAGTTCTCAGAAAATCTTTCGGAAGGCAACCTTATATCATGTGATTTCCAAATATAATTCGAATGACTTGGCCCAAACTAATTAGATGTCAGTTTTAGGCTCGATGACCTTGCCCAAATTAAACTGATGTACACTGAAGTTCATTTACCCATCCCAAAGCACACAGTCAAGTTTTGTGTGTACCCTGATACATTTACTAATTCAGTTTAAATCAATTTAGAGACTACAAAAAATGAGTCAAAGCGTTTTAATAATTTCATTTTTCAAAACCAATCCTTTTTAGAAATTTTGTCATCATGAATGCACAAGAGCTCAATGAGAGATCCTTTGGCATTGCTTCAACAATATCTACGATTTCAATTTGATCAATTTATTGATATGATAAATGTTTTATTGATATGAATACGGAAAAGTAAGTTATTTTGTTGCTGACCACTCAACTTCTTACCTAAACCTTTATAATTAATATAATATTAACTATCACAATTTGATTCAATATAAATGCTTGAGCTACATTATCATGACTTGCATTATCGTTAATTTAAAAATAAGTTATGAGTAGTATTAAATATTTACCACGATGACATATTACACTACTATTATATAGCATAAGATGTTTAAATTGAAGTCTGCAGCTTGCCATATCCCTTAATGAAAACACAATTTTGATAAACACTAGAACAAATTATTCCAACACGAAATAAATATTTCCTCGGCTGCCTTGAACTGGACGTTGGACCATATATTTCTCTCCAAAAGGCCTCTGTGTAAGAGAAAAAAAAAAAACAGTGGCCCAAGAACAAGTATGCAGACAAGACTAGGGATTATGGTGTGATTGGGCCCAAGTACCGTTCCATTTCGCCAAATAAGGAGATGAGATATCCCATCATTAAGTTACAACAATTACATGGATTTCTGAGATTCACATGTCTAGAACTTAAAAAAAATAAAAAATAAAAAAAAGCGAAAAAAATAAAAAAAATCTTCCAAGTAAACAAGAATAGTAACAATATGGCAAATTATGGTACATCCACAGTTCAAGGATGGATCCAGATTTTCAAGTAATAAAAGTTTGCCAGCTTCATGAGCCCTCTGCTGTCTTCATTTCCAAGGCTGATAACGAAAACGTGATAGTGAATAAGACATGAGACACTAATCAATAAAATATCAAATACCATGCAAACTTTGGGGGAAAAAAAAGGAGGGAGAGAGATAAAGCGGATGATGGATTATTTATTCATCAGTCTTAAGCTATTAGATAAGCCACCGAAGTCATCCTCGGAAGAAAACAATCGTAAAACACTGGAAGTAAATTAAGAATTTCCAGCAACAATGAGACAATGGATGACAGCTGACATAGGATTTATTATGGATTATGTTTCAAATATAAAGCACAAGAATCTAAACTTTCTAATTGCTCTAATGATAGGATCCTAATGTAACACAATGCCAAACTATCAACCAGTAAAGCCCCTCTTAACTGATCAAAAAATAGGCACAGGAAGTGCACAGCTCCAAATGCAATTATCAAATAAACAACCAAATGTAAATAGCTTTTATGTGCATTAAATCTCACAATTCATTTGATTTTGGTTTCACATCTTATTCATTCAATTTATTCAACATCATTATGTTCGTAAGAATTAAGAGCTTGGAGTGTCACTTTCAGCAACAAAAATGGTGCTTCTTATAGGCTTCCATTGAATATTTAAACAATAATCAAGCATTAAACCATGAATCCATAGTGTAGGAATGACAACTTACTAGTTGCTTGAACCAACTGCTTCTATTCTGCGAGCATAAGAACAGAGTATGTAAGAACAGTCAACAGTGAAAAGTCAAAGTGATACTTAAAACTTGGAATACAAGTTGTAAATTTTCTATGCATGAATGTCCATAAACAAGTTGTCTAGACAATTGCTTTGCTATTGAAATGGCTCAAGACTCAAAAAAATAATTTTACTATAACAAACGGCAACCAAATGTCTCAGGACATTTTTGTTAGACGCCAAGAAACCTCTATCGTCACCTTGTTCACCAAGTTCTAAAGTTAGCAAATAATACACTAGCAACGTTAATAGTAAATACTAATAAATTGGTTCACGTTAAAGATGATCCTTTCATCTATCTATAGTTGCATGAAAGCTTTAGATAAAAATTTAACTAAAGTTAAAAGAAACATCGATTATTGTTCCTCAGCGAAATGTTTATAGCTTACAACTCTATGGTAAGCTGAAACCATTATGTAACAAAATGATTGCGGACAAGAAGACACACATCCAACTTACAAACTCTTACAGAATCTGGTCTCTTTGTAACCTCCATATTTAGGCTCTCAGTTTCTGTACACCTATTCTTGACAAGTCGGGCAGCGGATTTGTCCAAATCATTGCTTGCCTTCTTATCCAGTTATCCTAAAGAAGCTTTTTCTTCTTCAAAGAGACATCTGAAGCATTTCGAGGTGTGCTATCCCAAGAAAGTATCCTTTTAGTTTTATTTCAATTTGGCAGCAGCTAATTCTTCCACACCCACACCCACCCTCATCAGAAGTTTGAGGCCTCAAAGTGATATTATCACTTGCAATACAGCTTGCTTATCCACATTGACTGCAGCTTTTCTGATTCTGAGCAGGTGAAAACAAGTTAATTTAGATATTCTGTTAAATTTTTAGAAGTTTTACCGGCGAAGAAGGTGTTCACGGAAATGACCTTTAAACCCTGAGCTCACTGTGACAACAGAACTACCATTTTTAACTCCACTGTCAACTGCTTTATCCAATCTTATTCTGGGAGACAAACTTGATTTTCCAGTCCACTGTTTAACATTGCTTTGGAATTAAAAGGACTAACACAGAATTGATCCTGTCTCCTATTAGGAAGGTGCCCGACTGCAAGTATAAAAATTAGTGAATTGCATAGCAATAATCTTCTCTGACTTTAAAATTGTAGGAAATCCGCTAATTAACAACCTTTAACTCCAATTTTTTCACCTGAACTCTCTCCTGTTCCACACTTTGCAGCACAGAAGTTTTAGGTCTCAATGTGGAATTGATACTTGGAAGCTGTGCTTGCTTATCCACATTAACTCGACCTTTTTTTCATTACGACCATTATGGAAACAAGCTGAATAATCTCTTCAATTAAATTTGGATGCAATACATCTTAAGAGGGCATTCCCAAAAATCACCTTTCACCACCAGGTTTACCCTGATGCCAAAATTGCCCCCATTAACTCCAGCAACAGCCTTCTTCAAACCCAGCTTGGAGATGAACTTGATTTGCCAGTCTATTCTGTGACATTGGTTACAAAATTAAGAGGATTAACAAGTGATTTATACCTTTTTTCCACTGAACTAATTCAAATTAGTGAAGACCACTAACATTAAGATCCCTCTCAAATTTAATTGATGAGAGAACTTCACTAATCAGGAAATATTTTAGGTAAAGAAATTGGATCCAATAATGCCCTCTGACTTTGAATATAAGGAAATTCACAAGTTAACCAACCTCTTACTCCTATATTTTTCAGTGCTCTCTTTAATTATGGATTTTGCAACAGAAGGTTCAGGCCTCAATGCCATGTTATGGCTTGACAATGGTATTTCCAGTTTGATACAT
This sequence comes from Boswellia sacra, assembly GCA_013180625.2. NCBI lineage: Eukaryota > Viridiplantae > Streptophyta > Magnoliopsida > Sapindales > Burseraceae > Boswellia > Boswellia sacra. Next base: position 123,655 of record SNVD02000339.1, read on the forward strand.
TCATAGTAGGTAAGGGTTTCTCAAGGAGTTCCTATGATAGTTGTGTTTACTATAGGTAAACTACATATTTGGATATGGTCTATTTACTCCTGTATGTGGATGATATGCTCATAGCCAGTAAATCAATCTCAAAAGTTCAAGGCTTGAAAGGGCTGTTGTAGACTGAGTTTGATATGAAAGACTTAGGTGACGCTAAGAGGATATTGGGGATGGACATTCATGAAGATATAGACAAATGTACACTCTTCTTGTCTCAGAAAAACTATCTTGAAAAAGTCTTGCGTTGATTTAACATGGGTCGTGTAAAGGTTGTTAGTGTACTGTTGGCAGCACACTTTAGAGTCTCATATGAATTGTCCTAAGATAGATGAGGAGAAACTTCACATGGACAGGATTCGATATGCAAATGCAATAGGGAGTTTCATGTACTTGATGGTATGCATTCGTCCAGATATTGCTCAGACTATGTTAGTTGTCAGCAGGTTTATGGCAACTATGGGGATGGTTCATTGGGATGCAATGGAGTGGTTGCTAAGATTCTTGAAAGGGTTAATCAGCAGAAGATTGATGTTTGGCAAGATAGAACAAGAAGGGATAATTTTGAAGGGCTTTGTGGATGTGAATTATGCAGGGGATCTTGATAAAATGAGGTCTCAAACAGGCTTTATGCTCACATTTGGTGGAGAATATGTTAGTTGGAAAGCTCCATTATAGTCCATTGTTACTTTATCAACTATGCAATCTAAATATATACTTGTTACTGAAGCTATAAAGGAAGCTTTGTGGTTAATGGGCTTGGTAGTTGAACTTGGAGTGTCATAAGAGTCCATGACTATGTTTTATGATAGTTAAAGTGTTATACATCTGACAAAGAACGAAATATACCATGAAATGTACTAAGCATATTAATGTGAGGTTGTATTTTGTTCGTGATGTTATAGCGAAGGGGCCTGTGAATGTGAGTAAGATTCCTATGAAATATAATCTTGTTGATATGGCTACAAAGGTTGTATCATTGAACAAGTTCTTGCATTGTCTAGATCTGTTAAAGGTCTAGGATGAGGTTCCTTGATGAGTTCTGTTAAGGGAAGACTGCAGTGTGATATTGAGATAAAGGATTTGAGATCCAACGTTAAGACTTGTTAAAATAGGCTCACAAATCCTATTAGAATTTGATGTCAGATCTGAGATACTTGCGCTCCTGTGCAAAGTGTATTGCGCTCTTTCGCAAGTCTGGTAGAGATGTTGCGCCCCTGCATAAGATGGGTTACGTTGCTATGCAACGATAGGAAAAGACGCTTCATGTTTTAGGTAAAGATCTTGCGCTCCTAGGCAACATCATTGCCCCGCTGCATAATGTTGGTTACTATTGACGAACTGGACATTATTAAGGTTTTTTTTTTCTATTTAAAAGAGGACTTTGAATATTCTCTTGTAGGATTTCTAGGAAAATGAAAAGGGCTAAAAAAGATAGTGGTTCTCAATGAGAGAGTATTGTAATACCTTGTAATTCGTTTTTCTTCACAGTGAAATTTTTGTGCAGCCTTCCCAATAGAGGTTGGCTCTATTTGACTTGAACCATTTAAATCTTGGTGTTATTTATCTTATGTTCTACTTGCTTGATTTTTTGCTTGTGTGACTTGATTTATTTATTATGCTTTGGTTATTACTTGATTCTTAGGTGGAATTGGTTGGCAAAGGTGTTTGTTTTCACAATTGTAGGACCTCCCTTCAATAGATGTATCATCTGTTGGCTTTTTTATAGCCATCATCTCAAGAACTGGAATTTAGAAACTATGCACATCTCATTTTGTGGATTTGTTAGATCCAAATGCTTATGCACATCTCCTTTTATGGATTCGTTAGATCCAAATGCATATTCTGAGGAACACAAAGAGTGACTTAATCAATAATTATTTTATTCCAGAAGAAAAATAGAAAAACAATAGGTATAATTATTCTGTTCTAAAGTTTATAATGGCTCACAATAGCCTAATACTTATGTCAATTATAAAAATATGAAGGATAGATTTGGACCTAGAGCCATGTATCCAATAGAACCATATAGCATATTAATTAGCAGTAGGGTTTCCGATATTCTCCACATCCTGAGTATTTTTCACTCCCACTAGTATAACCCTTGCAATTTGAAAATTGGAAATGAGAGTTGTTATGTCTACATTCAGAAGACCATTACTCAGTTTTAGACCGTCCCTTCAACTATACCTGTAGTATTACAAAATTATAATTTTGCCCTTTTGTATAAAAATACTCATAACTTCTCATACAGAACTCTGATTGATGAACCTTAAACTCCTTCTGAAAGTAGACTTCTGCGATTTTCCAACTGTGTATCATATGAACTCTAGTTCATCAGAGATTGATATAGAAAAATTCGAGAAGTTGGCGGTTCATTTGAAGATAATGACTGCTAGTGCTCAAATTAACGTATTTTTTGCTTACAAATTCTCCACATTCGAACTCCAACATTATTTAACCTACACAAACACAAAACACATGTAAAACTAACAAAAATACCTGAAAATCGACAAAATATTAAGCTTAGAGAACTTAACTTGTGAGTATAAAACTCACTCATCAGAAATGTTAACACTTGTTGGTGAGGAGAGGCTGGGGAAGCTAGTCACGATGAGGATATAGCATTTGGGGGGCCCAGACCATATTGAGGCATTTTGGAGGTACTCGTTCGGGGAGTGGCCCTAAGATGAGGGTTTTTGTCGTGTTTGTTACCATGTCCATTATTGTACAGTGTTTAGTTATAGCACTTCTATATTGATTTTTGATGTTACCATTTTGTCAGCTGTACAGATAATTTTACTAGGATAAAATTAAATGCCTTAAATGTCATATAATTTAAGCAAATTGCACATACATAAATTCGAAGACAACATCACATATACAACAGTGGGTTATACTTAAAAATATTAACATATATTGCCAAACATGATTAGAATTATCACAACTAATAACAAAACCACTGTAAACAAATACATCATTAAGAAGGAATCAAGAGTAATGTGACGATCTCGCTGCAATCGTATCACGGTGAAGAGGTACAGGATTTCTACATGTTTGTCTATTATGACCTCTTCCTCCACATCGAGAACACGTCCTCTGTCTGATTATCTCACTCTTAGAAGGATGTCACTATGTCCGTCATCAGCTTGCCTACACCTGATTAATAGGTGGAAGAACAACCTGTGATCGAATATCATCTAGAGTAACAGAGTGATGGCACATATACAAGTATCAAATGATCATTTTGGTAAAATTTATGACAATAAAAGGCTAACGACGTCACTCTAAAATAACAACAAGTGGCGATGGCATGTTCGCATGGAATCTGGTCCAAGTCAAATACCCTACAAGTACATGTCTGGGCATAGAGATCCACTACATCAACAATACTCTCCGAATAGACTTGAAACAAGTGTGTACTTATTGGGGCCATACCAAAGTTGTCTGACTCATCTTTTCTTTTCATTAGTAGCGTTTCAATACGCTTGGTTAGAATAGACAAAGACTGAAAAGCTGTAGACCATCGTTGATGAAACCACTCTTGCAAGACCTGAACACATAAATTCGACATATATTTAGCATCACAGCAAAACGTATTAAGTAATAATTACATAACCTTATGATGGAGCTAACTTGACAGTAGTATTCACAAATGATGGTTATGACCAATCATTTGGCTTCTTTCATCCCGTTGTTCATAGACTCAACAATGTTGGTTATCATGATGCTGTATCTAAGATCGGGAAAGTGACACCTCACCCATTTTACTTGGGTCAGCCTGGATCAGATACTCCACGTTGCCTTCACTAATGCCTCTAATGCGCTCAAAAAGTCGATTGAACTCCACCTCTTGTAAGCCTTGGCTGTATTAATCAAGGCTGGGTGAAGGTAGTCGTTCTTGAACCTTGTCTTCAGATTACACTCCAAATAATGCTTGCAAATCCCAAAAATGGCATGCAGGAAGATATTAGACACGGTCCTAGCGATGCTTTTATATTGATCTACTATTTTAACTAGGTTTTTGGCATGTCCAATCATATTGTGAAGCCTTGACATGTACCAACCCCATGATTCATCATTCTCTGAATGACAGAATCCAATGGCCAACGGGAAAATCTGATTGTTGTCATCTAGACATTATGTCGTCAACAATGTGCCCCTATATTTGCTATCCAAGAATATGCCATCAACAGCCACAACTCGTCTAATCGATGTCAAAAAATTACTAACTGATACACCCAATGCCATGAAATAATATTTGAAGTGATTATCAGGATTAACTTCAAGTACAGTCACTGTTCCAGGATTTTTTTGCTTAACCATGTAGGAGTATAAAGGCAATAAAGCATATGACTCTTCTGCGGTTCCATGAAGTTGATTTAGGGCTATCTCTTTTGCCTTCAAACCTTTTGAACATCCACAATAATTTCCTTTGGATGATATATTCTTGAGTCATTCACGAACTTTTCTTTAATATGTTTTCCGATGAGATCAACACTTCCTTGCCCATGCTCTAGATGAAGACCAGCACTATCACGTGTGTTTTTGTTCTTGAACACCTTCGCTTGAAAAAAATCAGTGTCATTAACCTTTGTAGCTCTCAAATGCCATTTACAATATTCATCACGACAAGCAACTTCGAATCATGATTTTGTTGACCTTGTTACCTTGAAGTCGAAGTTATGTTGCAATGGCATGTTCCCCAACTTGTGATGAAGTTCAGCTTTGATTCCGATAATTTGCCCCATCAATATTTTGCCACTATCAATTTCATGTGTTTCATGTTGAACCTCACATGTGGATGGTGGTAACGAAGGCATGAACTGTAAGATGTCCCCCATTCTTCATAGTCTCGGATCAAAACTCCTATGGTTAGAGGTACCAGCATCTGTCTAGCTAACAAAACTTATTTGAGTATTCGATAGATGCAATCCACTTGCATCATTGTCATCACCATGCCAACCCCCTTCGCATTCAACAAATGGTCCCCCGTTAGCCTCATCTACAACATTTTCTCCCTCATTATCAATAGATACATCCTAATAACTGTCCCTTACTCTTGACACCTCTTCAAATTCTTCTTTGAGGCTATCAAGACCATGAGCAACACTCACCCAAATGAACCACCTTATCGTACATTAACATCACCTCCAACATTAATACCAATGCCTCCAAAGTGCCATCACAACCAACATTAGCATCACAACCAACATTGACATCACTTCCGACATTAACATCGCTACCTTCATTAACAGTACCATTAACATTCGTGGCGGGGCAGATCACGATAACTACACTGTCCATGTTGGCCAAATGCCTTCTCTTTTGATGTATCAACATGTTGTGTACGATCAACAATGGTTGGTCTAGATGGTCGACTTCCATGCCGCTCAACCTCAACATATAATGGTGTTATTCACTCAAATGTTTTAAACTATCTCCAATTAAAAAATTATAGTCACACTTATTTCTTATTGGGAGAGGCCTAAAATGCCTCCTAATATCATACTAGACACTCAATTTCAGTCTTGTTATATGGCAATATAACCCAAGTTCTTACATATCAGTTGCAAAAACTATTCATACAAATAGTCGCTCGGAATCAATAACTTCGCCCATGTAAACATAGTTTCCATTCGGTAAAACCTTCTAATTACCACCAAAGAATAGAGCAAATATGATCCCGTCCATCTATGAAGTCAAACATGTCCCAATAATTAATGAAAAAACAATAAAATGCAAAAAACTCCCGGACAACTATTCAAAATGTGCTTTTCTGCCAAAAAATTCGATAGTTTGACAAGCATAAGTCAAATTGTCTAATTGATTCGATGACCAATTGACAGGTCAATGGAAAACTTCGATGGATAATTTGACAGTTAGGTATAACTCTGATAGAAATTCAACGTGTCTTCAACAATTCGACTTAAGTTTGACGATTGTTCGACAATTCGACTGTAGAGTTGTTTAATATGGGTCGAATTGTCGAATTCAAGATTTCAAACCCAAAAAATCACATGAACCGAGTTTTCAGAAACGAAATAGTAGAAACAACCTCAATATATCTATCCAACCATTATTCGTTTATTTATACAAATATGGGATGGATTTTTATGTTTAAAACTTGATAAAATGTCAAAAGGATGGAGTTTAAGCTTAGTGAGAGAAGAACATTACCTTAAATTGTTTCCAAAGCTCGAACCGAGTTTTCAAAAATGAAATTGCAGAAACAACCTCAATATATCTATCCAACCATTATTCGTTTATTTATCACTACAAGAAAAATGATCATATTTGGCGGTCTTTGACCGTCAAATATGTATATATTTGATGGTCTTAAAAGCGCCACTAATGGCACCGCTAAATATAGTCAATTTGACTATATTTGGCGGTCGGTAAAAGTGTCAAATATGCTTCTGATTATACTTGGCGGTCAAAGACCCCAAAGTATAATAGGTTTAAAAATTAAAAAAAATATACTTGGCGGTTTTTGGCCGCCAAGTATAATAGTTTCAAAAATTAAAAAAATATTCTTGGCAGTTTTTAACCACCAAGTATTTAAAAAAATTAATATATATATATATATATATATATATATATATAAAATAGGTATTGTTCTTATATATATATAAAATAGGCATCAACTTCATCCCATGTCATGGTTTCAAGATCAAGAATATGCAGATCATTCAAAAGCGACCTCTTTGCATCTTGTCCCCCAAAAATCACCAAGCTTGTTCCAACAAGGGTCATAGATTGACCTCCACGTGAGACCTGCAATGCATGAATAATGGAACATTCAGAACACATTAAGTGCATTTAAAATTTGCAACAATAGTGAGCCACAATCTTTATATTGCTGGAGAGACAGATTAGTCTTTAGCAAATGGTTAATCACAGCAAGTGGCTCTCTGGCCATTATCAGACAAAACCAACCAGATTCCTCGCATAAAAGGTAAGAATTTGTTCCTATTTTTGTCCACCAGTTACCAGCTAACCATCATCGGGGCAGACCTTAATCATTAGTCCTCTAAGCTAAGGATAATATCTGAGAATTAAATACACATATAAGATTTAAGTATGCTATCACAAGTTAGTGGTTGAAAAAGCCAATTAAGATTCTGCTTTCAAGTGCTTGACACACAATCTATTCTGATACAACCCCATGGGTATGCCACTGTCTTAGTAATAATAATACACTAGAAGCTAATTGTAATTCTTGAAAAGAAATAACTGTTGACCCAGGTATGGCAACCCAAGAGGGGGGGTGAATTGGGTTTTTATTTATAAAAACGAATTTAGAAAACTTTTCTTGAAAGTTCAAAATTATTTAACTCTTTCTTTGAGAATAAAGATGAAGAAGATGAAAATATAAGTTATCTAAGATGCAATCAAGAGTATAACAATATTGAACAATCACAAGTGCAAGTAAATGTAAAGAGGAAAGGGATAGAGAGAGTGCAAACTCAATTTACGTGGTTCGGCAAACCTTGCCTACGTCCACGGGCTCCTAGCTCCACGAGCTAAGCTTTCCACTAAGTTGTAGAAATCTTTACAACTTGCTTGATGAACAACCTCACCAAGACTTTTTCTTCCAACTCTTGATAACACCACACCAAGAGTTCTTCTTGATGAACAACCTCACCAAGGCAACTTCCTTCAACTCTTGATAACACCACACCAAGAGTTCTTCTTGATGAACAACCTCACCAAGGCAAATTTCCTCAACTCTTGATAACACCACACCAAGAGTTCTTCTTGATGAACAACCTCACCAAGGCAACTTCCTTCAACTCTTGATAACACCACACCAAGAGTTCTTCTTGATGAACAACCTCACCAAGGCAACTTCTTTAACCCTTGATAACACCACACCAAGAGTTCTTCTTGATGAACAACCTCACCAAGGCAACTTCCTTCAACTCTTGATAACACACAACAAGAGTTCTCTCAAGGATAACTATTATCCTTTACAAGAATATCTCACTCTCACCACAATACAAGAACAAAGATAATTTTTACAACAAAAGTATAACTCTCTTCAAAGAGTAGATAAAGATTATAAAAGCTATCTAGACTTGATATTTCTCTTATTTCTTTGCTTGATAAATGCTTCTCTTCACTTGTTGAATGCATGGGAGAATGGCTCCTTTTACAGGCAAATGGGATGAACTTAATCAAGTGAAGACACCAACTCCAAATTTTCTGCCACCATAAAAACCGTAATTTTGTCTTCCATTTTTGTTAATGTTCCGTTTGAAATTTGAAAATCTGAAAAACATAAAAGATTTGTACATTTGAATAAGATTTCCAACGCATTAAGAATCAAGTCATTTGGATATCTGTAGCTCAAGATATGGCCAAAACACCATTCGGTGCTCATGTGACTTGATTTTTCCTTCATGTGTCAGTCCACCAACTTGAATGATAATTCTGTCAGTCTTCCGTTTGAAATTTGAATTTCGTCAAAACATAAAAGATCTTCATATTTGAATAAGCTTTCCAAAACATTAAGATTCAAAGAATTTTGATATCTCTATCTTAAGATATAGCCAAAACACCATTCTGTGCTCATGTGAGTTGATTTTTCTTCTCTGTGTCAGTCCACCGAATTGCATGTCAATTATGTCGGCCTTCCATTTGAAATTTGAATTTGTTCAAAACATATGAAAATGTTATTCATGTAAGTCATCTGTCCAATGCCGCAAGAATCAGCCTTTGATTTTTCTCTAGCTCAAGATATGTCTAAAGGAGTATTCGGTGCTCATGTCAACTGCTTCCATTTGTCTTTCAACTTGCATGATGATTTGGACAACCTTGCACTTGAAATTTGAATTTCATTAAACCATATGAAATGTTATAAATTGAGTTATATTTCCAAAGGCTTAAGAATCACGTCATTTGAATATTTGTAGAGATATATATGACCAATTGATTGAACATTACTCATGTGTCACATTCCTTGAGTCAATCCTTGTTCTTAAACTTTGGTGCCTTTAACATGTAGTCTTTTCCTTAGCTTCAACACTTCATTTTAATAAGCCTCTTCTTGATTTTAAAATTATTTCAATGATCGTACTCTTGCACATAAATAAACATGTTAGTAAATCTCAATTAATCAATGTGTATTGTTATCATCAAAATTATCATTTATCCTTAGGGCTAAC
>SNVD02000340.1:10000-13241 GCA_013180625.2 Boswellia sacra
CTCGAAGGTCTAGAGACGGAATATGGAGAGATAACCCAAGCCACAAAGTCCAACATCAACGAGTTTAGTAAGGCTTATGAGAAGGAGCTTCGTAACATTACACGAGAGCTCACAAGCTTGCGGGTCTTTATGGAACATGAGTTGCGAGGACTCCGTGCCGAAGTAGAGGAAACTCGCACGGAATGGGAGAAGCACCAATGCGAGCACGCTAGCCCTTCCTACACAAGCGGTAATGCGTTGATAAATATGCAAGTGCCTACTCCTCCTACGTACCATGGCACCCGCAATGCAACGGAAGTGGAAAACTTCCTCTTTGGCTTGGAACAATACTTCGAAGCTAAATGTGCCCACGATGATGCTTCGAGGATCGGTGTTGCGCCCACATTTCTACGTGATGCAGCCCAACTTTGGTGGCGTCGAAAGCATGGCGACGCGGGCAAAGGCATCATTTCCCTCCGCACATGGGAGGATTTCAAGAGAGAACTTCGGAAGCATTTCTCTCCAAGCAATGCCGAGAAGGAGGCAAGAGGTCGTCTCCGCCGATTGAAGCAAAGCGGCACAATCCGTGAGTACATTAAAGACTTCACTACTATAATCCTTGAAATTGAGGACATGTCCGAGAAGGACTCCCTCTTCTATTTTCTTGATGGGCTCAAAGATTGGGCAAGAATTGAACTAGAGAGGCGCAACGTGCAAGATCTCGATGATGCTATAGCCGTAGCCGAATCTCTTGTGGATTACTCTACCCAATTCAAGGAGAGGAAGCCCAACCACGAGAAGGAGGGGGAAGAGCAACATCATCCTCGCAAGGAAAGTGGCGAACGCAAAACATTCGGAGGGGACAAACGAAACACACCCAATAGAGGTAAGTTTGATGCCCCTAAACCTAAAAGCCCTTGCTTCATCTGTGATGGTCCTCATTGGGTTCGTGATTGCCCAAAGAGGAAGGCCCTCAATGCTCTTGTCACTCAAGATGGAGGTGTCCATGAGGAGGAGCTGCAAGCGGAAATGGGTTCCCTTCATATCATTGGTGCACTCAAGAAAACCACACCTGCCAAGAAAGGTTTAATGTATGTGAGTGCCACCATTAACGGCAAAGATGTGCGTGCAATGCTCGACACGGGAGCCACGCACAATTTCATTTCCGGAGAAGAGGCCAAACGGTTAGGTCTCAAATACACCAAGGGAGGTGGTGCCATCAAAGCCATAAACTCAGCTGCCAAGGCAATTGTGGGGGTGTCTAAAGCCACATCCGTCCAACATGGCACGTGGAATGGTAAGCTTGATTTCTCCATTGTTCCTATGGATGATTTCCAAGTAGTGCTCGGCATGGAATTCTTCGATCAAGCCCATGCCTTTCCCATACCATCTTCTAACTCCCTTAGCATCCTCGATGGAGGTCATTCATGCACGGTCGGCATAGAGCGTGTAGCTAAGGTCGAGAAGAAGATAATGTCCGCACTACAATTCGAACAAGGGATCAAGGAAGAGCCGAACCTCCTTACTCCCATTCGGGAGCTCAACGATGGGGAAAACCTCGTCACTAAGAGCCCACAAATTCTGCCCATCCTTGACAAAAACAAGGATGTTGTGGCTCAAAATACATCGGAGAGACAATCACCAAGGCAAGAGGAGTTCGACATCGAACCTCCATCCATAGTGTCTCATTGCATGATGCCTCCCAAGACCGAGAAGGCAACCAAGAGGTCATGCAAGCGCGGAAAGGGGAAGCGTCGACGTAAGGTCTCTCGCCCACAACCGATGATACCTTCTCAAGGACGCAACGGGGACGTTGCGAAATCAGGTGGGGGAGAATGTTACGGCCCGCCAAGTTCCTTGCTAGAGTTGGCCCAATTACACAAGGCTTGGCCTAATCCAAGCCCATCTTCTGGAAGCTCTAGCTAGTTGGCATGTTAGTTGGCATCTATTGTACATATCTTCTAGATGGTCTAACTAGCCGTTATAATATAGCCGTTATATAGCCGTTGGGAACTAGCCGTTATATAGCCGTTAGGAAACTAACCGTTATATAGCCGTTAGAAACTAGCCGTTAGAAAACTAGCCGTTATATAGCCGTTATGGAGGAGGTGACTCCACTATAAAAACCCCTCAAGGCTCATTGTAACATATCCAAGCTAATCAAGCATATCCACCCAATTCTGTATTCAAGCATGTAAAAGCTCCAAGTGTAATAGAAAGTCTCATTGCCTCAAAGTACTACTTGCCTCATTCTTTTCATCCTTCCCTCTTGTTGCCTACAAGTTCGTTAAGCTAAACGATCAAAGCTTACTAAAAGGGCTACAGCAACTTCGGGTTCAAGTTGCCTAAGTGCCGCAACGAGCAAGCTGCGCTAAACATAAGCTAGTGACAAAGCCCTCTAGAAGATGGCCACGGAGGGATCCTCCGCCCATAGCTAGTTAGCAGGCGAGGTCTCGTTCGTAACGGAATTAACCAGACAAATCGCTCCACCAACTTAGAACGGCCATGCACCACCACCCATAGAATCAAGAAAGAGCTCTCAGTCTGTCAATCCTTACTATGTCTGGACCGGGTAAGGTTCCCCGTGTTGAGTCAAATTAAGCCGCAGGCTCCACTCCTGGTGGTGCCCTTCCGTCAATTCCTTTAAGTTTCAGCCTTGCGACCATACTCCCCCCGGAACCCAAAGACTTTGATTTCTCATAAGGTGCCAGCGGAGTCCTAAAAGCAACATCCGATGATCCCTGGTCGGCATCGTTTATGGTTGAGACTAGGACGGTATCTGATCGTCTTCGAGCCCCCAACTTTCGTTCTTGATTAGTGAAAACATCCTTGGCAAATGCTTTCGCAGTTGTTCGTCTTTCATAAATCCAAGAATTTCACCTCTGACTATGAAATACGAATGCCCCCGAATGTCCCTGTTATCATTACTCCGATCCGAAGGCCAACAGAATAGGACCGAAATCCTATGATGTTATCCCATGCTAATGTATTCCAGAGCGTAGGCTTGCTGTGAGCACTCTAATTTCTTCAAAGTAACAGCGCCGGAGGCACGACCCGGCCAGTTAAGGCCAGGAGCGCATCGCCGGCAGAAGGGACGAGCCGAACGGTGCACACCGCGAGGCGGACCGGTCGACCCAACCCAAGGTCCAACTACGAGCTTATTAACTGCAACACCTTAAATATACGCTATTGGAGCTGGAATTACCGCGGCTGCTGGCACCAGACTTGCCCTCCAATGGATCCTCGTTAAGGGATTAGATGT
>SNVD02000344.1:0-13185 GCA_013180625.2 Boswellia sacra
TTTTTTCTTGTTGTGGTTATGTTGCTTACGAAAAGGATGATTGCTTATAATTTTGGTCATTCCAAGTCGTATCATCTGCTTGATTATGATGAACAACTTTTTTTTCTAATCTGTTTGTTATGTAATCGGTGTCGAGTTCCTCTTTTACTTAGTGAATAGCCTATCTGAAGATTAGACCTTCAACCCCTGAATCTAGTTTCTCAATCCCATTTCTTTTTATGGTGCCTGTGTTATTTTCTACTCTAGTTTATAGAGTTTACCTTGTTCATAGCAAATTAATACACAATATAGGGTTATGCATTGTAGACAAAGAAAACTTCTGTTTCAGATCATGTGGGGCGTGTTCAATTGTCTCCAGAGATATGTCTTGAGTTTTAATGGTTCTATCTGCTTATTGTTAAATGGTGTTTGTTCAGTTTCCTAGTTGTGAAGAGCTTTGAATAAATATGTTCTTACATTTAAGAATCAGACACCTGAAAGCCCTTTTTGATGTCAATGTATCTTGAGGCTATCTTCCTTTCTAAAAAAAAAAAAAAAAAAAAAAACACAAATTTGGGCCTACGAACCGGTGAATGTAATAATTGGAATACTTGATTCATCCATTGACATAATCAGATAATTAATGAAAATCTGCCTGAAATGCAGGCCACTTTCTTTCTTTTCTCTCTCGCCTCATGCTTTACTTCTTGGTACACTGCAAGAAGTTTTGTTCTCTATCATTTTAATAATATTTTTAATAATCGCCTCATGCAGTCTAATTTACTTCTCTATCATATGAAGTTTTGTTCCATCATGCACAATGTTATCCATTAAGATTTTACTATCAGGATAACTTCTCTGCATCTTTTTATGATAATATTCAATTTAATATGGTACACTGCAATATGCAAAGTAATAAGAATGGAAGGTGTTTAGCTTTTTATAATCTTGGCTTCAAGCGACTTTTCTGCAGGACCTCCCCTACAGTATCTTTACTGCTTTAGTAGTTTAACCATTCCTCAATGCTTTTATGTTTGAAAGAATAATGACTGGAAAGAAGTTAAAGATTATTGCACTTTATGAAAGATATCTTAGACATAGCATGAAAGATCAGGCTTCTTATTTTAAATTGGTGAAAATGTTAAAGTTAGGCCATGCATTTTTTGGATAGTTCCTGGAGTACTTTCTTAGATGCTGTGGCCAAATTTACATGAATGATACACCCAAAATCGACATGGCAGTCAATGCAAAATCAAAAGTAACAAATTGTAAACTTTGTTGAAGACTTGAAGTGTATTGTAGTTTTCATTGTTATGGTTTATGAGATCATGAACAAATTATAAACTTTCTTGATTAATTTATAATATGTCTTATATAATTCCATAATCTGATTTTTTTCATAAGTATGATTCTTCTTTTTGTAGGTTGCTTAAGAGTTGAAGAGGAGATGGATAAGAGTTGAAGAACTTTTTTGTATTTTTTTGTGATGCACTTAATTATGATTTGTGACGGATAATTGTAACTTTATAGTTTGTTTATTTGTGATGAACTTGTTCAAAGTTATCCATAATTTGGGAATGTGATGCATGTTTATTTGAGATTTGATGGACTTAATTTTTATTAATTTTGTTGTATTTGAATTGTTAAAGTTGTTTTCTTATGGTAGTTGTATTGCATTTGAAGTATGTATGATTTCTTGGTATTTAATCTTGTTTAATTTTGTATTTTTTGTTATATCTTTTTCATTTAAAAATATGTTTTAATGTATATTCGTGTCATAATCGTGTTGTAATGTATAACGTGTCATAATCGTGTTGTAAATGTATAACGTGTCATAATCGTGTTAGCAGGTCATAACCGTGTCAATCGGGTCGTGTCAATAATTTAATCGTGTCTTAATCATGTTAAACGGGTCGTGTTCGTGTCTAACACGAGTACGACCCGTTTATTATTCGTGTTAGCGTGTCGTGTCGTGTTACCCGTTTATTAATCGTGTCGTGTTCGTGTTGAGACACAGTGACACGAATAATAAACGGGTCGTGTTCGTGTCATGCTAATCTTTATCGTGTCATAGCTCGACACGACACGAACACGAACCGCGAACACGAATTGCCACCCCTAGTTATGAGAGGTGTGGTGAAGGTGCATCACACGAAATAACTCTGAAGTCAAACACTACCAACCCCAAATCTCCAAAATTATCCAAACACAATCAATCAACCAAAATGATAGAACTCTGAAGTCAAACAAAACCACAAGATCCACACAAAAAAAAAACCAAAAGGTAATTCGATGATAATTAATCACAAAGAACGAGCAAAAATAAAAAAGAGCGAACTGTTCATCAAGTCATAACCGTCGTCGCCTCTTTATAATCGATAATCCGAGAAGAATCAGGGGGTGGCCGAGAAGAAAAGTTGCGTAGTTTAACCTGACAAACAATCTGGTCAAGTCGGTGAACAGTGTCAGCCATATGAACATTATCGGCGGCGGTGAATAGCGACACCCGAATGGAAGAAACGGTAATTTGAGATAGTTGTGGTGGGAATCGGACAACGGTGAAGAAGGAAAGATTGATTAGCGATGTTCAATCTACAAGATGGTGAAGGAGGTGAGATACCACTTACAGATCGCCGGAAAGTGGCGACAGTGAATAGTGATTTTTCAAACTTTGAAAGGGCGGACAGAGGTGATGCAGTAGGAAACAGGCAATGGTGATGAAGGAGAAAGTGTAGATTGGCTCAAGACTAAGGTGATAGTGGTGGTGATGGAGGTGGAGGTGACACTTCACTTGCCAGTCGGCACGATGATGAATAGTAAATCCAAACACTGTTTTTTTTTTTTTTTTTGCAATTTTGAGCACTTTTCGATCGAAATTCGATTATGGTCAAGAAGGAAAGATTACTCAGGGCGCTCTGATCTATAATATATGTCAATTTCATAGGCTATATCGACAATCGATCGAAGTGAACAGTAACTCCGGCAATCAAGTTTAGAGATTTTTTTCCCCTAAACCCTAACAATTCGCAGTAACCTTACCTATCTCAACAAAGATCCTATCAATCGAATCTATCCCTGTAGGCACTGGATCTGAATTTGGTGGAGCAAGATGTCCAGTTGGTTTGGAATCAGTAGCAATACCTTTACCTTTGTCTCGTATAACCAGAGTTACATCAACAGCAATAATCAGAGATTGACTAGTCTCAATATGAACTGCTGCTGCAACAGCAGGGTCATTAGTCTTTCCCTTGTCTCTTAAGACGAGGGCTGTAGTAGCAACTGGCGTCTCAGCCTCTATAAGAGCAGAAGGCACAACAGGCACAGGACAAGTATGGCCAAACAGACAACACTTTGAACAGCATTTCGGTTTCCATTCATATTCCACTCTGATCTTGATTGGCTCAGAAAATAGCTTACACGGGATCACAAAGTCATGCACTGGAGAATACTCCGTATCTATCTCAACACAAACTCGAGCATAAGATAACTGGGTCTGCTCATAAGTCATTCCATCACACAAAAGTGGTCTCTCAACCACGCTAGAAACACTACTAAGAGATCTGGCTAACCATAGTGGGAAAGGTAATCCATGAAATCTAACCCAAATCGGAATCCTAGAAATCCGACTCTTATCAAAAGAGAAATGGGGATTCCATTGCTATAGGATTATGTTCTTCCCTCCAAACGTCCAAGGCCCTCTCTCCAAAATACCGTGAAACTCATCCTCAGTCCTAAAACAAAAAAATAGGAAACTCGTGCCAGTGAAACAAACATCCTCCAAGCCGCTAGATTTTCAAGCGCGCATGGCAATGGACCGCGCAGCATGGAAAGGCATGTCATAACTCGGGAAAAAACCCACAATACACCTCAGCCACTCAGATTCATCATCATCAATCAACTCATCGGGTAAATCAAGAATGGATCCTGGCACCATGTGTTTAACCGAATCCAAAGAAAACCGAGTGCTAGCCTTCGATACTCTCACCCTATCAGCCCGTGAAACCAATGTTTTGGATGGTTTGGTGTTGATTTCGGGGTTGGTAGTGTTTGGTGTTGGTGGGAGGCTTGGTAGCGCTATTTTGGTAGGTAGTGTTCGGCATGCTAGGGATGGTGTGGTATAGGATATGAGAGGTGTAATGAAGGTGTATCACTCAACCCAAAGTCAGCTCCAAATCTCCAAAAATATCCAAACACAATCAATCAACCAGAATGATATAACTCTGAAGTCAAACAAAACCACGAGATCCACAAAAAAAACAAAAAGCAATACGATGACAATCAATCACAAAGAACGAGCAAAAATAAAAAGGAGCATAAAAGCGCACCCATTCACCAAGTCACAACTGTCGTCACCTCTAAATATTCGATAATCCGCAAGGTTTCAAGAGTACATCCAAGAAGCAAAGTTGTATGGTTTAACCCGATGAACAAACTGGTCAAATCGATGAATAGTATCTGTAGGATGAATAGTACCTACTATAGTGAATAGTGACATCCAAAATGGAAAAAAGGGCAATTTGACAGAGTTCGGATAAGAATCCGACGACGGTGGAGAAGGGAAGATTGATCAGCAATGTCTAATCTACAAGATGGTGAAGGACGTGAGATATCACTTGCCGATTAGCGAAAAGTGGCAGCGATGAATAGTAATTTTTCAAATTTTGAAGAGGCGAATGGAGGTGATACTGTAGGAATCAGGCGGTGGCAATTAAGAAAAAAGTGTAGATCGACTCAAGACTAAGGCGATGGTGTTGGAGGTGACGCTTCACTTGTCCGTCGGCAGGGTGATAAATAGTAAATCCGATCACTGTTTCTTGCAATTTTTAGCACTTTTTGACTGAAATTCGATTAGGGTCAAGAAGGAAAGATTACTCAGGGCCCCTAAACCAGGATAAACCCAAAACATGCATTACAAAATATGTCTTTTTACCTCACACTTAAGTTCACGCGAATCCATTCAATACAGTCCAAACTTGTCAAGTTTGTGATCACCGCATGGTAGTGCCCATCAAACGGTGTCTTCAGGGTGAAAGGCAGTCCAAATTCATTTGATATTTGCTTCAATCTGTAAATACAAAGCCGATATAGTTAAATATGATGCAAAAAGGTAAAAAAATAAAGCGAAAACAAGCAACCTACCAAAATGCTTGACACAACTTGAGAAAACTCGATTCGCTCGATGGAGCTCGATAATATAAACTGACAAAAGTCCTGTCGGATACCTCCAACCGACTGTACGATTTTGTCAGATGTCGGATTATTCAAGTGATGCATAATCCGACACTCGACACAAGCTTTCATCTGACATGTCGAGTGTCGAATACATGGTTTGAGACATCGATGTCAGTTTTAACGAAATCGACACTCGATGTCTTCAAAAATACACTGATTTTGAGTGTTGGTTATGAATTCGACATGACTCAGTGTGGAGTGCCGAGATGTGTCGAGATAAAACCAATACTCGCCATCGTCTACCTCGCGACGAAACCCGTCGGTTTTCACAGTTTTCATACACATCAAACCACAAAAATCACCTAATGACACTACATTTATCCCTAAAAACACAGAATTCACAAATCCGACGGAAACTCAAATCTTTAATTAAGATTCACTAAAAATTATATCAAATCTAACAAAACAAAAAACAACTAAATAAATCAGTAAAACTACAAAAAAATCGACGAATAAACGTACCTCAGTATCGATTCTTGCTTCTCTCTACGTCGTCTTGCTTCTATCCTCAAAGGATAAGTGTCAGTTTGCGTTTCGAGCGGTATCGAGGGGTTTCGAAAATATACGTCTGAAGAGGGAAATAAGGCTTTACGAATAAATTAAATATATAAGGGTATTTTAGTCTTTTTATCAAAAAGTCTATGGCATGAAAATTTTTCAGGATGTATCCAAATTTCACTAAAGGCCCGTAATTCTGTCCATTTTTTCAATTTTTCTAAAAATTTTATCATAAAATAAAATTATCAAGAAGGTTGAAAATTTTATAATTTCATTCGTGAAATGCTCAATTTTTTTTTATTTTTTTATGTACTACACATGAAATGGTATAATACATCAAATCATAAGTTTTCAAATTTATAATTAATGAATTTTTAAATTTGGAAATAGAAAAACTTAATGATTTATTATAATACTTTTTTGTATATTTTGGCGAAAGTCACAAAATTAATATACAGTATTTCTCCTGTATGTATTTATAATTTTTTACATCTTTAATAATTTAATTATAACATAAAATTAGTAAAAAATTTAAATACAAATGGAGATGAATAGAATTTCCAAGTTCCCAGCCATAATCATAATCACTCTTTGCTCATAATCTGCCAGTGGGTCAAAGGCCTAAGGCTGTGAATCTTTGATTATTTGATTTCAAGCCCAAACCAAATTCATTTTGGCTTTCTTGTTCGAGCCTAGATTCATGAGTTCATCGAATCCCATCATTTGAAGTCCAAACACATGCCCAATACAATTGATTAGGCTTTTAGCCCAGTCAAATTTAGTGTTTATTGGCGCTCCTTTTTCTATAGTTCGAAACTAAACAAGAGGCCTTTTCAAGTTTGAGAAAACAACGGGTTGGATTATGATCAACTAATCTAAGGCCCACTCGTAGCGGGCTTTCAACCTAAATTTACATTCAGTATTTATTGGTCCATTTAATTGGACCCTTTTAATAAGCCCAAATTTCGTGGTTATAGGATATATGAATTGGAGGCCGAAAAAGGCCTAACCACATAATGAGCAAGCCAATGAGTTATTGGATTCTGATCCAATGATCTTCGGCCTGCTTATAAGTGGGCTTTCAACCGAAATTAATATTGACCATTTCATTGTCCAGAATGCTATTAATAACACTTCATAATTATTTCAATTGAAATTGACTGCTTGACACTAGAAGAGGTGATGAGAAATGAGGAGCAGAATGGTTCTTTTACGTTAAACTTGAAGACAATAACATTTGGAAGGATATTGAGAACCCTGATGATCACTTATTCCAATAAACTAACCATTCGTTGTCGTATAGCTGTTGATTACTTTCAACATTTAATAGCTTTGTCCTGCCCAATTTACAAAAAAATACGAAGCACTGATTACAGCAAAATGACCAGGAACCTATATATGTACTTGAACCAAAAAAACCTGTTAGATAAAAAACGTTTTTGATAAACTATAGTTTTAAGCAATCCTAAACTTCTGCTGTCAGAGCGGCTATAGTTCTCGAGAAACCTGTACATCTGCACAAATCTCATCTCACCTTACGCTTTCCTTGGCCAGCAGGAACTGACAAGGTAACAACTGATCCTTATCATCATTCTCGGGTGAATCTTCCAACACTGATTGTTCATGTAAAACCAAGCCACGGCTCCTGGACAGCTTTCAGAAAGGGAACTCTAATAAATTAATGCATATATAGTTTGAGTATTAACAAAAATTAAAATAAAACAAAATGTTGTGTATAATGTAAACCAACAAATTAAGTGGCATCTTAACTAATCTGAAGAATAAAAATTAATGAAAACCCCTATGTGTACTAGAAGGCAGAAGAAGAAATTTTAATTCTTATGCAGATGCAGATACTGATGCTGATGCAGACAAATTAAACAACGTATATAACATTAATTCTGACTGAGTGCGAGTGTGTTTTAGATAGAATAAACTCGTTTGCACCAATGGTAAAGGTAAAGGAGGAAAAAACACAACTACATCTGCTTGCATATAGGAGCGCAGAGAGAAATTTGGCAACAAAAGGAGTAAAATTGAAGATAGATATATAGATATGTCATGGGAAGAAAGGAAAGGGACCATCCTCTGTCTAATTTTGCTACATTCCTAATCTAGACAAGCTTGATTCCCTGTTTTCATGACAAATCATAAGCTGCAGCATAAAATAAAGGAACATATATATAGGCCAATGTTGGGAATTTGAGGAATGCTGACACTTACCTCTGTCATATCTTTGCTTCTTTGGAGATGGAAATGTCCCCATAAGGATTCTCTTGTTCAACTCGTATCTTGTCATCGGAAGCCAAAACTGCACATGCAGAGATTAGTTCAAGAAACTCAGTTATTGATTAATTGTACTAATAAGTTGACATATAGTTGTAGAACATTTTAAATTTAGCATAAATTATGCTATGTATAAATACCGCATGTTTGATAAAAGAGTCTAGCTGCGTCATTTCGATTCCTTCCAGCAGCCAGTTTGTGCAACAATTTTACTTCAGAGGCTCCAGATGCATCAAGACGCAATTTCATCAGCTTGCTGGCATTAAGTCCAAGAAGGAGCATATGTTAGTCGGTCATTCAACAGAAAGTTACTAAGGGGAGGCCAGCAGATATGAGAAGAATCATGAATCCGAATAGCATTATTCATCCCATCAACAGAATTCAGAGGCTCTAGGTGCATCAAGAAGCTATTTCATCAGCCTGCTGGCATTAAGTCCAAGAAGGAGCATATGTTAGTCGATCATTCAACAGAAAGTTACTGAGGGGACGCCAGCAGATATGAGAAGAATCACACATCAATAGCATTAGTCATCTCGTCAATAGACTTCAGAGGCTCCAGGTGCATCAAGACTCAATTTCATCAGCCTGCTGGCATTAAGTCCAAGAAGGAGCGTATGTTAGTAGATCATTCAACAGAAAGTTACTATGGGGACGCCAGCAGATATGAGAAGAATCATACATCCGAATAGCATTAGTCATCTCGTCAACAGGCTCGGTTTGTGTTGGCCCAGTTTCCACCAACAATTCTGCAGAATATTAAACAAGGCAACTAAAACTGACACTACCCGCCTCTAGCTACATGGGCGAATCATGTCTAAAACTGTGAACTACTGGCTGTTTCTTAATTCTTGTCTTTCTTATGGAACAAATTTGAAATAATTTCCATCACATTCACAAATGAAATTTAAAAAAAAAAATTTTATTTAACTATTACAACCTTGATCTGTACCTGGCGAGATCTAACATCGCACAGGCCTGCTATCTAGTCATACGCATGCGCAGAGCTGCCCCCAAAGGGCTAAAGCGTCCAGATCACACAGTCCAAAGCCTCTATGTGTGTCTGAACGGGTCCCAAAGGCCTTTATCTTTCTATCTGAAATCTGTTGTCTCACTGTCTAAGTGAGCTGGGTACTAGCTTAGTATAATATAATTAAACTTTCTTATTTTTGCTAAAACTGATTTCTTTTCAAAATTTGCTTAATATGCTAAATCATTGCTTCTCAAGCAAATTTATCAAAATTTGTAAATCTTATGTAAGCTGAACTGAACTCATAACATCTGAATCCTTGAAAATCTATGATAGATATTTAAAAGAGTAATTGCAATTACTTTAAGAAATCTCGAAATCAAACTATGAAAAGAATTGATCGTAATTATTCTGCTTATACACTTTTTATAAAATAGTAAAATATGCATCTATAATAATATAGAAAACGATTCATAAATAAAACATGAATCTTTCTTAAAAATGCTAGATCATTGTTTAAACTAACTTTGCAACTAAAATTTATATTTACAACCATTTGAAAAACCAGATACATCTTAATAATTGAAAGTAAACATAACAAATGAGTCTATTTACCCTCGAGAAATTAAAAAAAAAAAAGAAACTAACTTGAATTCTTCTGAATTTGTTAAAATTCTCAGAAATTCTATTAAATGCTAAATAAACATAGCTAGATAAATATTCAAACATATTTCTAATTATCCAGAAA
Source organism: Boswellia sacra (assembly GCA_013180625.2). Classification (NCBI taxonomy): domain Eukaryota; kingdom Viridiplantae; phylum Streptophyta; class Magnoliopsida; order Sapindales; family Burseraceae; genus Boswellia; species Boswellia sacra. The sequence continues at coordinate 9,711 of SNVD02000344.1, forward strand.
AATAAATATTCTACTCTTTCTAAAACTTTCTAAAATATCCATAAAATAAAATACTTTCCATCTCACTATAAAACATAATTTATATTTTTATCTCAAAATCTCATATATCATACTTTAACTGAAATCTTTATGACTATTCTAAATTTTTAATAATACTGCATTCAGGTCCCTAAAAATTCTGGAATAGCTTTCTAAATTTACAATTCAGCCTCTACTGCTGGGTAGTTTTAAAATTTTGCATTGTCACCCCTACAGAATTAAATTCAAATTTCCAAAACTTTTTCTTTTTACTGTGCTATTATTTTGAATATAAAATCACTTATCATTTTGTTAACCAAAATCACCATTTCTTCAACATATGTATTTAATTAAAGAAAATAACCCAATACCTCAATTTTCTATATTAATTCATTTAATTATAAATGTCTCTTTTCCAAACATAAACAAAAACTTTCTACTTTCCATTAACACATAGCATACACTCCTTCTGCAACTTTCACCTTAATTTTATTTTTCTCTTATACTCAAACTGATCGAAATAATATTTACTATATATTCAAAAACTAATCTACTAGTACTACCCATAACCATCCTTCTATCCAAAATCTAATACTTTATACACACTTATTTTCAAAATACATAAATCACCATCATCTATTCTAAAAACATTTAATATAACTCAATTAATTAAACTAATAACTTAAATCATATGAAAAACTATAAATTTAATACACTTTAAAATAATATGAAATTCTCGAAACATAATCCACTCACTAATTGGATTGCACAACTCGGTTAGCTCGGATTTGATTCCAAAATCAACATTCCGCCTATCTGGCCACATTCCTCAACAAGAATTAATCCTTCCTTGTCCTAACATTATAAAAGAGCTTATCACATCATATTCAATTAGTAATCAACTTGAATATTTAAAATTCTCAATATCCAACTTCATATCTTAATCCAATCAATCCTAATTAATTGTATTTCTACACTTCTTATACAGAGCAGTTCTTATTCTCTAATTTTTAATAAATAATTGACTTGTCAAAATGGTCTAAAATTTTATACAGACCTTATACACATACATATCTAATAATATATAAAATTTCATACATTCTATGCTCATTAGATACCTCAAATCCTTCATTTTTTCCAGATACAAAAATTCTGTAAATTCATTTCCAGAACTGACCTCTCCATATTCCAAAATACATGATAATTCATACTAAATTCGTAAAATCACAAAACTCTCCAGATTTAAACTAGACATACACACAAACTCGTATCCCAAATTTTATAATTTTTGAAGACCTCTAGATACCTCAAATCACTTACCTAAAATTGATTTTCTGTAGAAAAACTGAATTTCCAATAATAAACAATAAATTTCGAAAATTCATATAAAATTGTATACTCAACATTTTTCAATGATTCCAACTCTAAATAAATCCTTATGATGTCTATTTTAACATATATAAATTTGAGAATCAGATTCAAAGCCAATAAATTACAAAAATTTTCGGAATTGCTACTATTCACAGAACCCTAGATTTCCATAATTATCATCAAAACTCAAAATTCCCTCAAACAAATTCCATAACAATCAACAAGAATATGAAATACCTTGAATAATACTTCCAATTTCATCATTTTTCTTCCTTCTCTCTCTATCTTCTCTCTCTAAAAATTTTAAAACATCCAAAGATCTCCTTATATTTCAATCATCTTACATGAAAAATACAAAAATAACTTAATATTGCCTTGAAATTATGAAAATTACCTGTTTTTCTTCTTCAACAGCCCCAAAATCCTCTTCCTTCTTTTCTCTCTTTGCTACCCCATTTCCTTCTCCCCTTCTCTAATTATTTCTCATTTAATTGTGAATAAAAATGAAAGAAATAATTATAGGAAATGGGCTGGGTTAATCTAATGGGTTGGGTTGCTATATAACACTCACTTGGGCCAAGCTTGTATTTAATTTAAAAGTCCATGGGCCATTTCAGAAACAGTTCCAACAACTATGGATGTTGCAACAGGAGAGCAGTTAAGTGTTATCTACCTGGATCAGGTTTTCGTCCAGTTTTAGCCACACTATGTAACCTGTTGCTTGAATTAGGAGAGTGCATTGGCATTTCCTTAGAAACAGGTATGAGGCGACTTGAAACACAAGAAGATTGAAGACTTTTCTTGTTATATCTATTGATGTCTCTGTTGCCATGTACAGGTGCTGTCATTGGGTTGGATCTTCCATCAACTAAATCAATTTTACATCAAGCAAAAACTTACCTAGTATCAATAATCATCTGAAAATATTAGATATTACAACAATAATCATTTGATACCTTCTCACCAAAGAATCGAGGCGTAAGGAGTACTAAAGAAAGATAGATTGTACCATAATTTTTCAGTTTCATTCATCGGATTGCCTTCATTTGCCACAAAATTCTTACAGATGTCTCTACTTATTTCTTCCTTGTAGTATTCTGATAGGTTGGGATTGTCAACCAAATTTGACCGCTACTTCTCAGTGGGAACACCAGGTGACTGTGACCCAACTCCAATGTGATCTTTAAAAGGCTTCTCATTCAAAACATTGAATCAGAATTCAGAAATAAGCTCCAGTATTTTTACTGGAAGCCAACTTGAAAGTATGGTGTCTTACTGCTGGGTCTAGTGGTGATGATATTGATGGTTTTGGAGGTTGGGGCTGAGAAGTCCTTCCTGCATACAGATTATATGGTATGAATCACTGATCTCCCAACATGAAATATCTCAAGAAGAATCATGAGTAAACAACCTTTTACCAGAATGAGAGTAATGAGGAGGGTTTTTTTTTGTACAAAGCTCTAGAAGAGGATCCGGATGATGGATTTCTCCTTTTGTTAATAAATCACCATATACCACATGCGGCAGTTCCATGAGTTCAGCTATCTTCTTAGCAAAAACGATATTGGATGCCTGTAATGCATTCAGAGATACTTTTCAGCTCTCAGAATAGAATATATTAAATATGCATATTAGAAACAGTAACATACCTTCTTTCTTCTTTGTCTTCCTCTTTCTTTGACAATGTCTGAAGTATCTTCTTACCAGGATAGTAATGTAGCATTGGAAAGGACTAAAGGGTCATCAAAAAGCACTCTTCTTGTTTTCTTTTTAGATCTCTTTTACCTCTTTTGACCCTGCTTCATCATCACTATCCAAGCTGGTTAAATTTGTCATGTTTCTTTAGTTATATTTTTCTATGATGCTTGTTATACTTCCACATTATCAAATTTTTACCTGTTTGGCTTCTTTGCCTCCACCAGATTATTGACTGACCTGGTTTTCTGGATCCTGGCGATCATGGATTTCCTCAGCTGTAGGAAGGTGTGGAGGGTTAGCATGCACATCCAATTTTACTTTACCAGATACATCATTATCGAAAGGAAAACCCCATACGATCCACATGTCATGTATTCATATATAAGGC
>SNVD02000346.1:0-13314 GCA_013180625.2 Boswellia sacra
CATCAAGCTTATTCTCTGACTCACTTTCTCTACTTGCAGCTCCAAATAAAGGCAGTGGTCTTGATCTGGAAAACTACTCCTGGATACAGACCCTGTAAGACGTTTTTGTCAGTATTACAGACCCTAAAAGACCCTGGATACAGAGAAGAAGAACTATCTAAAGGTTGGACTCAAGGATCAGCCTTCAATCATTGAAGTAAGTTATATACTTTGTTGCTTGTTTTTGTAATGAAACAAATATTGTAGTCTACTATTGCTTTTTTGCTTGTTTGCTTATATAGTCTCCACCGCTGATTAATCTACCTTCAAATGTTTGAAGGGGGAACTTAGTCAGAGTATCAAGCCTGATGATTGTTAATGGAGCATAGGTATGTTGTTTAGAGGTTTACAAGATATACATTTCGCGGAGAGATTACATGTGAAGAGAAAAAGATCGTAAAGAAAGGGCTGCAAAGAATTTATAGAGACAGTGTTAGACGTGAAATGGGCATGCTTCCAAGAAGAAGAAAGGAGGAGAAGGGAGCAGCAGGAGGAGTAGAGAAGAGATCAGTGAATTTCCTGTTTTGCCCTCTTCGTTTAGTCTATTATCTGGTCTCTGATCCTGCGAACCCAAAAGAGGCTTTCTAACAGTTTGGTAAGAGCTAGTTGATAAGAAGGTATTATTAAATATAATTTTTTTTTATTTTTAAAATATTCAATGATTAGATAGTGTATGATCAATAATTAAAATTTTATATAAAAAATTTGTATTAAAAGATTCCTATCTATCTGTACTTAAAATTAAAATATCTAGTTAAATATTTAAATAATAAATTGAATAAATAAATATTTGATATTTAATTCTTTATTTATTTATGTAATTAATAATTAATAAGTTAAATGTGATTACTTCACGATTATTTAACTAAAGTCGCCTCATGATTGAACATAGTTAAATTATTTATTTACTATTTGTAAAAGGGTTAATTTTATGAACCTCTCGTGAGGTTTGTTGAAATCTCACGTGATTATTTTTTGTTTTGAAGATTTCACGTACTGCAAGTCTTCATTAAAAATTGTTAAAAATTTTGTTTAAAAAATATAAATTTTACAAATTGCCCACAATTGACTATTTAAATATCCAAAATTTTAACATGACCAAAAAATTAAAAAAAGAAAGAATTAGCTTGAAAGATTTAAACTTTATAAGATAATTTTTTACAAATTAATGAGATATATTTTTTGTTATTTCAATATTTTAACAAATGATTTTTAAGTTTATGTATCATTTATTGTGGTAGTAATTTTTTTTTTAAATTATTGGGGTAGTGATTGATTGAAGACTATTAACAAGTTTCAGATTTTATTTTTATTTTAAAATTTTAATTTTTTTAATAGTCAATTATTTACAATTTGAAAAATTTATATTCTTTAAACGAAATTTTAACTGTTTTTAATAGAGAAACAAAGAAGAGGATATATAGAATTTTTTAGAATTAGAAATGATCATCTGGCCAGAAATCTCAGGGCGGTACAAGGAATTGACCTTTTATAATAAGAACAACATTAATGCTAAGCTTATAATCTTTATATAACTCAAACTTTACAACCTAATGTAATAATTTACATAATCAAATTCTATTGGAGAGCTAACTTCTATTATTCTTTTTTATTTTTTTCTCTTCTACTAAATTTTTTTTCATATGAACTGTCATATCAAGTGATAGAGTTTGAGTTGCATAAAGATTATAAATCTAGCATTACCTAAAGAACAAAACTGTTAGTGCATTGCATTGGTGCCTGATTCTTAATAATTAGACACCTATTTTAATTACAAACTAAAAAGTAAAACCCTAATATATCTACAACATGGCCCTAAGCTCCATTTCATCGAACTTACACTCACACACAACCCCATACCTCAGCCGAAAAGTTTTTCCTATCGCCGTGTGTAGCCCCACAAGAGTAAGACTTAAACTGCATTATTTTATGCATATTGTAAAATTTTTTTATTTGTTGTTTATTATTTTTTTAATGCATTCCCTCTATATGTGATCAAATTCAAATAAATATATTTCCGACTATGTTATTTTAGTCTCATATGACTCTTCAAATTGATTTTTTTATTAAGAAAATAAATACATAATGATTTTCTCTGTGTGTATATATATATATATATATGAATTTTAGAGTTTACAAAGCATAATTTACAATATCATGAACATCCAAATCTCCTTTGATGTATTTGATGCCCAAAATCTAAATTTGGGTTAGCTAATTTCTAGTAGTACATGTACATGTGTGCCTTTGGCTAATTTTATTTATTTATGTATTTATTTAATAGATACTTATATTATCTGTTTTTTTTTTCCAAGCAATTTCTGGTTGTTTTCAATTCCATATGTTGTGGGTTGCTGAGACACCACACTGATGAGAAAATTTGGTCCATGAAATGACAGTTTTAGGATTCATAGTTGTCTGTAGTTGTTAAGTTTTGATTTCCATTCAATTATGCAGCAGGGAATTGAAACTGAAACTTTTATGGAGTGTTCATCACCTTGAGAGCACTGAATTTGAAGATAAGGTTACCTCAATTGCCTCCACTGAATAGGTTTTAATGTTATCAATAGGTCATTTAACTTATATTTTCTTAACTTTGTCTTAATGTTTTTTCTAATGCTTTGTTCTTTTTTATTTTTTATTAAAGATATGGGTCGTAACACTTTATCAAGTAGAAAATTGTAAAGAAAACTCATTAATCCAGCAAAGCTTCCAACTCAATAGCAATTCATGTCCAGCAAAGCAACAATACTCTAGGATGACAAAGCAGGTTTATTTAGCTAAATATTTAATTAGTTACGCATAGCTAATCATGAGATGCATTAGAATATGCTTAATTGTAACAGAAATTTCTTTAGAAGATGGACATCTCACCTAATTTCATATGCTGCCAGGTATCATGTTCTAGACCATTCTCTTGTGTATAGATGTCATAGTTTTACAAACTTTTATTGATTTATATTTAGTGAATTAACGAATCTTTTCCTCTGAGCTGAGAAATCAATTTCTAATTTATTTTTCTGAATTTTTTCTTGGTATTAGAGCAATCTGGCAAATGCCCAAAAAAATGAAGTTGGATCATTTCATGGGACTTTCTACACGCTCAACTTCGCCCCAAAAAAGTCAGTTGGATCATTTCGTGGGACTCCTACACAATCAACTCTATCGAACTCAACAACACAGCTAGCTCCTTAAGGGACTCTTACACAATCAACTCTCTCTAACTCAATGGCAACTAGCTCCTCAAGAAATGGAGGTCTCGAACTCAGCTCCCCATTTGGAGGTTCTGTCAGTTTAAAATGGCAAATTCGCCTAAAAATTGTTAGTTGGATCATTTCATGGGACTCTTGCACACTTAACTCCATCAAACTCCATCTAACTCAATAGCAGCTAGCTCCTCAAGGGACTCCTACAGACTCAGTTCCATCTAGCTCTTTAAGAAATGGTCGTTAAGCGACTCCTGTACACTCAACTCTATCTAGCTCCTCAAAGGACTCCACAAGCTCGATCCAACTCAAACGCAACAAGCTTCTAAGCTATCTAGCTCCTCAAGGGACTTCACAAGCTCCATCCAACAAAATAGCAGCTAGCTCCTCAAGAAATGGTCTTCAAGGGATTTTTGGAATACTATTCAACTCCATCTAGCTCTACTCCACAAAGCTCCATCCAACTCAATAGCAACTAGCTCCTCAAGAAATGGTCCTTAAGGGACTTTTGTGCACTCAGCTCCATCTAGCTCCTCAAGAGACTCCTATAGGCTCAACTCTATCCAACTCAGTAGCTAGCTCCTCAACCTACACATTTAGCTTTATCCAACTCAACATCCAACTCAATAGCAACTAGCTTCTCAACCCGGACACTTGCACACTTAGCTCCATCCAACTCTGTAGAACACTCCTGAAACACCGTCTTCTACCAATTTATCCAATCCACAGCCTACATATAGACTCACTAAACCCGAAGCAGGTGTTTTCAAACCCAAAATATTTAATTTCATAGCACCAACAACTAATTCTAACATTCCCAAGACATCATTATGGGATGTGAAAATGCGAGATTCTCTGTCATAATTCTAACATTTATGGTGACGTTGGATTCCTCATGATTATCATAACATGATTTTCAAAACGTCATGATAATCCTAACTCATGGCACATGTTACCATTTTTGTTCTTATGGGTTACTTGACATGTGGCATTTATTAATGGCTTCATGAGGTTTGAGTTGATTTTATTCTAATCATGCAGAATTTTCACATCCATAGACATGCATTTCAACATGGGTTTTGGATATTCTTCTTATTGGAAATTTCTAAAGTCATCTACATGGTCTTGAGTCTCAAGGGTCCAATGGTTTGGGCTCCTTCGAGCGGGAGATGCCCCTTTGAGCCGGTCTCTTTTTATAACAATTCAATGGTATATGCTCAAAGGTGGTGACACCAACATGAGTCATCTAAGGGTCGAATGCAACCAAAGACTTCTCATGCTAATGCCACACGGCTAGTTTTTAGGCATTTCATGCTCATTGTGTACAAAAGTGTAGCAATGCAAGGACTTATTACATCAACACGAGGTATTAAATTTTGGTATTATTAACTTCTCTTATCCCCAGTGGAGTCACCATTGTGAATGGGGCTTTCATACCGCTATAGCGTTTATGACCACGACACTGTGTCAAAGCTTTTTTTGAGACTTAAGGGAACTCAAATGAGCCATTGGCACGTCTGGAGAAAGGAGTCGCCACCTAATTATTCAATTAGAAATAAATAGGGGTAATCTGATCCCTCACTTCAGGACTTAAACTACCTTCATCCTTCTAAAGAATATCTCGTGTTGTAAATCTAGCCTCCATTTGGGATATATCGAATAAGAATATCTCATGTTGTTACTTAGTCTGCTTAGCGTTGTTTGTTTTATGCACACATTAATTCATTCTATCTTTCTTAGGCATGTGAGGTGGTTATTCAATCAATGGCAATTATATATTCATACATAGAAAAAGGGAGGAGAATGGATTACATTTCCTTTCAAACATGGCAGAATGAGAAGATGATTATATGATTTGTGACAAAATAGTAAAATATTCCATGCATTCATATATTACATTCATTCTAAGTCATGGTCTTTCATCATCAATGTGAGTCCACCATCACTACATGGCATCATGCAATTTATGCTTCTCAATATATAAACATTCATACATGCATAAATCATACAAAGCTATAATATAATATCATGGTATTCTAGCTAGATTTGATAAATTCTATTATGGTATTTTACCTATTGCATTCTAGCATTATTCATGTCAATTCATATATCATCATGGCATTTTTAGCCTAAAACATATCATTCGTGGCATATTCTAACCTAATTCATGTCATTTACGGCATATTCTAGCATAATTCAAACAATCACCAATCATAGCATTTAAGGGCAAAATAGTAATTCTATCGATTCTATGTTATTTCCTAGCATTCATCAAAGCAAGTAAGTTTTTCTAATATGATTCTAATCTTGTGTTCCTAAGTTTGATTCTAATCATTCGCGAAGAAATTAAATTCCTAAGTATGTTTCTAAATAAGGAAAGGAAATATGATTTACCTCGACAAGTATTTCCACCTTGCAAAACAAATTAGGTTAGAACAAGTTATGATAACCCTAATCATGCTTTTAAGCATAAAAATAAAGTCCTAAACATGCTTTTTCTAAGCAAGAAAAATAAAAAGGAATGGGAGGGAGGAGAGAATTCTACTTAGGAATTCTTGAGCGTGTCTTCAAAAAGGGGAAAGAGATGATTATATTCGACCATTGGTGTGAATTGCAAAGTGAGAGGAGTAAGGTTTATATATGAGAGGGGTGAAGAAGAAAAAGGAAGGTCCTAAAGTAATTTCTAAAAATAAGCTTCTAAGGGCTAGGCGGCCATCTCCAGACACTCGGGCAGCCATCTAATGGACGTACGGCCATTGGCCAACAATCAAGCGACTGTTAGATGGTCGGGCGTCTCTCTTGGATAGTCGAGTTGCTGTCTGATGGCCGGCTATCCAATTTCCTTTCGACCCCCTTTTCTTTTTTATCATCCTTCGATGTAGCCCTTTCAGACCTTCATCGCTTCAATCACATTAACTTTTTTATTTCAACTTCGATTCATGATCTGTAAATTTTTACAAAAATTAGACATCCGTAGCTTCGTAAAGGTATATGATTCATCACTAGATTCATCTTGGATTAATTTTTGTGATTTTTCAAAGTCATGTGTTAGTTTTTCAAACTCTTTACCAACTTCTTTTTACCCTTGTCTTCTTGACTCTCAAGGGTATTTTGGTCATTTTCTCTACTCGACATTCATCTTTACTTCAATCTCGAGCCTCAGAAATCCAGTGCTTACAACAACACTCAACTAGAGGTAACTTTGAGGGATTTAGAGATGACGCACCAAAAGCCCAATGAAACCTTTTCAGAGTATTTGGTTCGTTGGTGGGCCAAAGCTATCAAGATGACCACGAGGCCTATGGAGAAGGATCAAGTCCATATGGTGATTAATGGGGCCCATGCCTATATTTGATTAATGGGGCCAATGCCTACATTAGTGATAGACTGATGGGATTTCCAATCAAAACCTTTAAAGACTTGTATTATTCAGACATCCAAATAGAAGATATGGAGGCCAGACAAAAGAGAAGCAACAATGGAAGTCAAGAGCAATATGACCAATTTAGTGGATCAGACAGTAAGTATGAATAAGTGCATGGGAGAATCCTTGACCTAAGGAAAAGAATAACGATGTTTTGCAATGTTATGATACAACAGCTATATATTCTTTTGATGATCATTAACAAAATCATGGCGCTCATTGAAAATATATTTTTGGCAATACATGAGATCATGTTGTTTGCATGCTTGACTCTTCTTGTTAGATGAGTTTCATTTTTGATTTTTTAATCATTTGAGCATAATAGCCATGAATATGGAGCTTTATATTACTTAGAGAAACTTTATGTGAATAAAGCTTGGTGTGAAGATCTCACAAGACTCTAAATCCTAGACATCACAACACAAAAGGAATTCTTTGGATCGATTGAGCCTTTCAAGCCCACCTATACTTACTTCATTTTCACTAGTATACCCTATTGAGCCTAGTCAAGCCTTTTCTTTGTCTAACTACAAAATGTATCCTAACAATAAAAAAGTTTTCTTACGTAGTACCCTTCACTCATAACAGATGAACATTCTAAAAAAGAGTATTGAGAGCCATGCTTATGGGAGAATGAAAGGAAGTTGACAAGGTTTTGTGCAATTTGGAGCTCCAAGAAAAGAAGAAGGAAAAAAAGAAGAAAAAGAAAAAAGAAGAAGAAAAGAAAAGAGAAAAAGAAAGAGAGAGAAAATGAAAAAAAGAAGAAAAAGAAAAGAAGAGTACTAATCCTATTACACGTAAAGTGTAGAGGTGTAGCGACTCAAAATGAAAAGCAAAACAAACATAATGGGTGAAAACTCAAAGTTTGGGGGTGCAAATAGAAGAAGTTTATGCTCTCAATTAAAACCTAGATTAGTTATATAACTATAGGTGAGATAACCTTGTAGTTTTCTTTATCATACATTGACTCTAGCCTGTCATTACAAGCTTGATAAAGCCATAATGATCCTTGATGTTATGATAAGCCTACATTAGTGGAGAGTGGTATGAAAAGTAGGCTTATGATAGTCCTTCTATCTTTAGAGATTGATCACTAATTTTTCTTTGCACAAAACTATCCGAGTTTCAACAAGTGAAGTATAATTTGCTATACACACACATACACACACACACACACACGAAGAATCGTGAATAAAGCAATTCTGGCTTAGAGCCAAAATTGTGAATAATCACGATGTTAATACATTAGCATTGAGCTATTGAATTTGAGAAATCTTTGAAGAACTTGGATGAGAATTAAATTGACACAACATACATTTAGCATTTCAATTCATTATTAGAGGATGTTGGGTTTATAGAAAACATGTCAGAAAGAAGAAAATCTATCAACAATTTCCATTAAGGGTATCAAAGAAGCAACTTTGCCACCAACATTGAAGAAACAAGATATATGAAAAAGTTTGCCATTTTTTTCCAGCATGAATGTCTACAAAGAAGGAGGAATAATACCTTTGAAGCTAGATGAAGAAATTCTCGAAGACGATACTAAACTTTCAGATAGGGGGTAAAGAACCACCTACTCATCTTGAGAAAAGAAAGAAGCGAATGGGTAAAGAATTGCCCTAACCACATTGAAAATCAAGGCAGATAGAATTATCTCAATCATCTTAGAGGAGTGTAAGAAAATGATGTTAGAATGGATAGCCTCTGCTGTAGCCAAATGTGAAGAAGAAAAGGAAAATAAATAATAGCCTACTAAGTCGAAAACCTTGAACAGGCGGCTTAAGCAAAAGTTAAGGCAAGCTCGCTAAGCTGAAAACACGAAAGTGCAGCTTAGGTAAAAGTTAGGACATGAAAGAAATAAAGAAAAAGCCCGCTAAGTTCAAAACCCGAAAAGGGTAGCTCAAGCAAAAGTTAGGGCAAACTTGCTAAGTCGAAAACCTGAAGAGGGCGGCTTAGGAAAAAATTATGGCATAAAAAAAATGAAATGAAAATGAGAATGACTGAACTCGCTTAGTCGAAAATCTGAAAGGGTGGCTTAGGCAAAATTTAAGGTTATAAGAAGAACTTAAAGAAGTAGAAGACTACCATTGAACCTCTGACTCAGATCAACTCAACCCTGATTCTATCAGGTCTGATCAACGTCTCGGATAGAATCAAGGGAACTGTGGTGAAAGCAGGTCCTATATGAGGAATAATGGCCACAAGATGTGGATCTCTAAGACCGCTTGGTAAAACCAATAGAAACTGTGTAAGAAGGTAAAACTAAAGAAGGCAGAGCCAATAGGACGAGGTCATATCCATCATTTCAAGCAAAGGCATGACGGAAGATAATGTCATTCAATTGCCTCTAGTATGAACGCCCATGGTAGAAGTTGGGAATCCAAAGGATAAATAACAATTGAGTATAGCGAAGAAATCCTCATACAGAGAGGAAAGCTCTTGTCTATTGAAGTAGAAGACATGAGAATCCCAAACAGTTGTACATTCCCTAAGTAAAAGAATGTTGAGCTTTACATGTTAAAGAAATTTCGGATTGTAGAATCCATTGGATTTGAGTCATTTCCAATCATTGTCCCTTAAAAGCTTTAAAAGACACTGGAAAGCCTTTGAGAATGACCTCAAACATACAAAAAATGTAAAGAGAGGCATTGGAAGGCGTGAGGAGAAGTAGAAAGAAAAAACGGAAGGTTAATGATGACAGTCCTTACTCATCATCACCAACATCAATTTAAGAAGCAGCAACTTGGGCCTGAAGATGCTCACTCTAGACACTCGATTTGCCAAAGGCCCGTCTAGTCCAAACAAGAAGCACATAGTTAGAATAGATAATTAAGATAGACATCATGCATACATGAAACACAAAATCTTTTCTTGCATGAAGCACAATTCAGAATGGTATACAATCCAAAAGTAACCGAGTAAAATCACAATGCAGTATGAAATACTAGGGGTAATCGTAAAAGAAATGGGCTCAACACCTCAAGAAGATGTAGCGGTAGTAGCACAATATGCAAGTCATTCTTGATAAGACCCAATCAAAGCGACACGATGTGCAAGTCAATCTTGATAAGACCTAATCGAAGCTGCACGATATGCAAGTCAGTCTCGACGAGATCCAATGGAAACCGCATGATGTGCAAGTCAGTCTCGATAAGATCCAATGGAAACATCACGATGTGCAAGTCAATCTCAAGGAGATACAATGGAAGTAGCATGATGTGCAAGTCAGTCTTGATAAGACCTAATAAAATCAGCACGATGTGCAGGTCATTCTTAATGAGACCCAATCAAAGCAGCACGATGTGCGAGTTAGTCTCGATGAAACCCAATCAAAGCAGTAAGATGTACAAGTCAGTCTAGATAAGACCTAATCGAAGTAACAGGATATGCAAGTCAATTTTGATGAGACTCAACGAAACAACACAATATATGAGTTAGTCTTGATAAGACCCAACAGAAATAGCATGATGTACAAGTCAATCTCGATGATGCCCAATTGAAGTAGCACAATGTGCAAGCTGCTTGGATCAGGCTCCTCAATTCAACATGATGTGCAAGTTGTGTGAGTCAAGTAGTTCAATTTCGATGAGACTTCACTAAAATAGCATGAAGTGCAAAGACATCTACCTTGAAGAAAAAATCTCCCTCGAAGAAGAAGGCATCTCATTTGAAGAAGAAATTTGAATTCTACTCTAAAGAAAGGATTTTGAAGAAGAAATTTGATGTTCATCTGTATTGAAGATGAAAGGTCATCTTGAAGAAAAGATTTAAAAAATAGAAGAAGATTCATAGTCAGATAGTTGGAAAGGTAAAAGGGTAAACATGTCAAAGAAAGAAAGGAAGAAGAAAGAAAGAAAGAAGGAAAAGAGAAGAGAGAAAGAGGAAAAGAGAGAAAAGAGAGAGAGAAAGAGAAAGATAGAAGAGAGAAAGATAGAAGAGAGAAAAAAGAGAAAAAGAGCAAAGAGGAGAGAGAAAATAAAAGAAAGGCTCTGCATCGGCCCTAAGACACTAAAAGAATTTCTAAACAAAACCATTGACAAGCACTCGGCCATGGCAAAAGTTTAGCAACTCACAATGAAAGAAGAGTAACATCAGTCGATAGAATCTTTAGCTGGAATCACATGGAAAAATTCCTTCAGATACTAGAAAGTAATTTGTTGAAGAACACACTGAATAAGGTAAAAATTTAAATTGATTTTACATTAACGAGAAATGTCTAAATCTTACAGGAATTTGCAAAGACAAGGAAAATTCTCAGTGAGTCAGATAATGAACAACATGATTCTTAAGTAAAGAGCATGATGAATAAAAGAATGAAGGATGTCAGAACTCAAGAGATTTTCCTAGTGGACCAGAAGAAATCAAGAATGGAAATAAAAATACTCGAAAAAAGGGGATGAAAACCCAATGAGTACAAAGATTGAAAAAGCATGAAGAATACTTAGAAGAGGGTCACGGAACCCAGCTAATGCAAAATTTGAAGAAATTGAAGAATGTATGAATGATGCTGAAGGCATGAAGAATGAGAAGGTTAAAAGACCCTAAATTAGTGCATGATAGAGGTTTTCTCAGTGGGCAAGCATTAGAAGGAAAACCTAAAAAATAGTTGTACTTAGGAGTGTTTTAAGCCCTTAGAATAGGCATAAGCCCTAAAAAGAGGAGCACTGAAGAGTGTCGAAAATCCTAAGAAGTAGGTGCACATAAGAGTGTTTTAAACCATTATAATAGGCACAAGCCCTAAGAAGAGATGCATTGAAGAGTGTAAGAAACCCTAAGAAGTAGGCGCACTAAAGAGTATTTTATCATAGCATCATAAGGATGCTTTCTAGCCCTTCGATAGGCACATACGCCCTTGAATGGGTACATACGCCCTTAGATGGGTACATACGCCCTTAGATGGGTACATACGCCCTTAGATGGGTACATTAGCTTTTGAATAGGCACATTAGCTCTTGGATGAGCACATCTGCCCTTGAATGGGCATATTAGCCCTTCAACGGGCACATCGCCCTTCAATGGGTACCTTAACCCTTATATAGGCACACTAATCCTTGAATGGACACATCTTTTTGTATGAATAAAAGAAGAGAGAGAGATGTTAGAAACTCTGATAGAATAAGAATGAAGGCAAAGATGTCGAGAGAGAAGAAAGCAAGACAAAACAAGAGTACTTTGTCGACTTCTGTATCTCACATACCTCTTCAAAGTAGGGGGTAAGCTATAGACACTAAATTTTTTAGCCTCGATGAAGTAATGAAGATGAATGTCGAGCAAAAAAATGACCAAAATGCCCTTGGAGGCCAAGAAAGGAAAGGTGAGAGGGAGTTGGTGAAAGGTCTTGAAAACTAACATACGACTTCAAAAAATCACAGAAATTAACCTAGGAGGAATCTAATGATGAGTCATATACTATTATAAAGTATGAATTTATAGATCATGAATCAGAGTTAAACTCAAAAAGTTATAAGCAATTGAATAGACAAAGGTCAAAGGAGATTGCATTGCAAAATTGTAAAATAGGAATGGCCAAACAGTAGAGCACTTTTCACATGGTGTTGTTCACGTGTTATTGTTCATCCGAATCCCACATTGGTTTTTGTCACTTTTTCACTCCAAGAAAAGCCTATAGAAGCACACCTTGTGCACACTTTTCAAGGCATCTAGAAATCCTCTCTCTCTCTCTTTCTCTCTTTAGGATACACGTGTGAGAATTTCAAGGAGTCATTTCTAGTCTAATATTTTTTTCAGATGTTTTATATTGCTCTAAACCCGGAAAAGATACGTTTTGAGAGCAGTTTTCTCTTTTCCCTTATATTTTCTTCTTTATTTTTCTTGCTTAGAATTATGCATGTTTAGGTTAATTCAAGCTTAGAATAAGCATGTTAGGATTTATTTTGATGCTTAGAAGTATGTTAGGGTTATTATGAATTGTTCTAACCTTTGTTTAGTTTGCAAGATGGATAAGCGTGTCAAGGTAAGTCTGCTATCCCTTCTCTATTAGAATCACGCTTAGGAATTTAATTTCTTTGCGAATGCTTAGAATCATGCTTAAGAGCACATGATTAGAATCATGCTAGAAAAACTTATTTGCTTTGATGAATGCTATGAAACAACATAGAATAGGTAAGAATTACCGTTTTGCCTTAGAATTGCTTGTTTGATGATGATGGCTTGAATTAGGCTAGAATATGTCATGAATATAATGCTTAGGCTAGAATATGCTATGTTAGGTTAGAATTTCCATGATAATTGATGTGAATTATGATAGAATAAGCAAGAGGTATAAGTGCCATGATAAAATTTATCAAAATCTAGGCTAGAATGCCATGATATTAGATATTGACTTTATTCCATTTATAATTTATTTGTTTATGTATGAATGTTTGTATATTAAGAAGTGTAATATTCAAACATTTATGTATGAATGTGATGTCATAAAGTTACGGTTGGCTCACATTGATGGTGAGAGATCATTACTTAGAATGAATGTTCAAATATATGAATGTATGAAATATTTATTATTTTATTATTGAAAAACAAATGCCGTAATCCTCTTCCATTCCACCATGTATGATAGAAATGTAATTTATTCTTCTCCTTTTTTCTTTGTATGAATATACAATTATTTTTTATTGAATAATC